>JAWPHD010016468.1:0-49615 GCA_037043455.1 Cyrtodaria siliqua
CAGTTTGGCTCCAAATTATTACTTATTATTTTTTTATGATATTTTCAGTATACCCTTTGTCACCACTGCGGGTAGTTTGTTCATACAGGTTGTCGCAGTGAAGGTGCCTAGACTCGAACACCAATATCTTCCCCAGTCTTCGATGAATGGCGATGGTATTCTGGATTTTTCAAGTTGACATGTAAGTTGATACTCACATGTAATTATAATTGTTTTAAAACCTAATCTAGGGCATATAGGACTTGGACCGGTAACCAGAGAGGTAAAAAGTTAAAAATGGTCGTACTCGAAAGTAGTACCATCAGTGGTGTTATTTGGGACTGTGTAATTGATTTAATACATAAAAAAGGTACGTATATTTACTGTTTTTGTTTTGAGGTTAGATTTCCGAAGATATGGGTGCAAAAAGCAAAGAAATCAGTCATCAGAGTGCTGAGTGGTACTACTTTGTATGAGGTAAGATTTTAAACAAAATGAGGTGTGGTTCGGCTGTTGTTGTCAAAAAAGGTCATCTACTTTCATTTTGAGCCAAATGCTGGTGCATAGAGCAGTTATGGTCATTGTTGTTTTGCTATTTTTGTGTTTTGTCGTCATGTATATACATTTTAATGGATATTTGAAGTGTCACGGAGCATTAGGGTAAGTGTTATTCTGTGTAGAGCTAACATTACGGTCTATGTGAAAATAATGGTGGTCCAAATCCATCCCCGACCCTGGATCCGCTCTTCAATTTGTTAAACAGGGCTACTTCCCTTAGGTATTGCGTCATAATCATCTGTAGAAATAATAATGTTGTAACGTGTTTGCGCCGAGTCAAAATCGAATTGTGAGCTACGGAAAATACAAACTATGTTGATTATATAGCCTTTCTAGCCCTTTTAAAGATTGGATTCGGACACACGATAAGTTGTTGAAATAGCATGTTAACAGAATATATAACACTACGTTGATACATTAACATGCTAGTCTTTGGAAGTTGACTGAATTGACAACATCGGAGTAAAAATCGCTGTATTTGGAGCCATCTATGGCCAATCTAGTATCATCAGTATGTTGTGAGATTAACTACCATTTGTATCCATAGTAAATTCTTAAATACTTGGGTTACTTTAAAAAAACAAAGATAAAACATCCGCTCAAAGAATGTACTGACAGGGTCACAATGAATTCAATTGAATCAATCAGATATACTATGAACACTTTTGCGTCACAATTACCTCGCTCACTTTGAATTATAAATTGATTCAGATATTAGAAACAACATGAATTAATTTATATTTATATTTATTCACCAGAATAATATTTCATACGAATGCAGAATTCAAGACTTCAGCCGAGTAGTGACTGGACTCTGAAACAAAAAAATGAGTAACATAGTAAATTTTGCAGATCAACTGGAATGTTATCGGCGTAGTGGTGGGTATGTTATACGCTTTACCAATATGCTGGGCTAGGATTGTTGAAGGCTCTATACGCGAACGTTGCGCGGGACGTCAACCAGGCGTCAGATGCACGTCAGTTTATTCTGTCGCACGTGTAGAGACATATATGATATACCTGACGTTTATGTGGTATTCAAAAAAGTACGATAATGGACCTTTGGAAACGGCCGAGCACGACACATACGAAATATTGCAGTCTCGGTTTGATTGAGACTGTTCATGAGCGGTAGTGAAATATGCTAGCTACCGCTCACGCCCTCTAGCCCCGGGTTTAGCAGAACTCAATATTCATAAAAATCAACAGTACAGAATTTTAACCATACCGAAGATGGCAAGCATATGGCGGTGGATATAGCAATATTTGTATCTTTATTTCATCCCCAGCGGCGTATGGTCCCAGGATCTAATAAATCAACCGGGCAGGGCATATATCCACCGGGCAGAGAAATATATCAACCGGGCAGAGCAATATATCCATCGGGCAGAGAAATATATCTACCGGGCAGAGCAATATATCCACCAAGCAGAGAAATATATCTACCGGGCAGGGCAATATATCCACCAAGCAGAGAAATATATCTACCAAGCAGGGCAATACATCCACCGGGCAGAGCAATATATCCACTAAGCATGGCAATATATCAACCGGACAGGGCAATATATCTACCGGGCAGAGCAATATATCCACCGTCAAGAGAAATATATCCACCAAGCAGGGCAATATACACTTCTCAAAACTGCTAACTACACCGCTCACGTTTTGGGTTATATATATCGATGGGTTGAATGTTTTTCAATAAAATAAAAAGGAAATACCAATTCAATCATTTTTACATCATTTCATTTTATTTTTTTCATGGGCAATGCTAGAACTAAACCACAATAAGCACACTTACATGTAGATATGGGAAAAGTGTGACTTTAGTGTTTACATGGGTCGTTTGTAATTGCTTATTGTGTAGATATGGGAAAAGTGTGACTTTAGTGTTTACATGGGTCGTTTGTAATTGCTTATTGTGGTTTAGTTCTAGCATTGCCCATGAAAAAAATAAAATGAAATGATGTAAAAATGATTGAATTGGTATTTCCTTTTAATTTTATTGAAAAACATTCAACCCATCGATATATATAACCCAAAACGTGAGCGGTGTAGTTAGCAGTTTTGAGAAGTGTATCAACCGGGCAGAGCATTATATCCACCGGGCAGAGAAATATATCTTCCACCGGGCAGAGAAATATATCCACCGGGCAGAGAAATATATCTACCGGGCAGAGCAATATATCCACCAAGCATAGAAATATATATACCGGGCAGGGCAATATATCCAGCAAGCAGAGCAATATATCCACCAAGCAGGGCAATATATCTACCGGGCAGAGCAATATATCCAACGGGCAGAGACATATATCTACCGGGCAGGGCTATATATCCACCAAGCAGAGAAATATATCTACCGGGCACAGCAATATATCCACCAAGTAGAGAAATATATCTACCGGGCAGGGCAATATATCCACCAAGCAGAGAAATATATCTACCAAGCAGGGCAATATATCCACCGGGCAGAGCAATATATCCACCAAGCAGGGCAATATATCAACCGGGCAGAGCAATATATCCACCGGGCAGAGCAAAATATACACCAAGCAGGGCAATATATCAACCGGGCAGGGCAATTTATCCGCCGGGCAGAGAAATATATCCACCAAGCAGGGCAATATATCCACCGGGCAGAGAAATATATCCACCAAGCAGGGCAATATATCAACCGGGCAGGGCAATATATCCACCGGGCAGTGAAATATATCCTCCATGCAGGGCAATATATCCACCGGGCAGAGAAATATATCCAAAAAGCAGGGCAATATATCAACCGGGCAGGGCAATATTCCACCGGGCTGGGCAATATATCCACTGAGCAGAGCAATTTATCCACCGGGCAGAGCAATATATCCATCGGGCAGGGCAATATATCCACCAGGCAGGGCAATATATTCACCAAGCAGGGCAATATATCTACCAAGCAGGGCAATATATCCACCGGGCAGAGAAATATATCTACCGGGCAGAGCAGTATATCCACCGGGTTGAGCAATATAGCCACCGACCAGAGCATAACATCTACCTTGTATTAAAAATGCGTATGCAATAAAAAGGTTATTATATTTGTATTATAGGTTATTGAATTTGTATGGCTAAATATTACTTGGAACGAGTTGTGGACGACGAGCTTGCGAGTCGTTCTGCGCCAAAACAACGAGTTCCAAGTTATATTTAGCCATACAAATTCAATAACCTTTTTATTGTATACTTTCATATTGTTTTCGATCAATGTTAATTGTATGACTATTACTTTTCATTGTATTTGTGTTATTTTTATAGCTTTTGATGGAATTCCTGTCTTGTCATTCAGTTTCATTTTGTGTGGATGATTATTTTGCGCGAAAACGACGTCGACGTCGAATGACGTCATTGAAAACAACAAGCGATTTTCTAAAGTTTGTTTACCATTCGATAACGTTAAAAACAGTGGGTGAGTGACCATTTCAATTATTTTATCAATTTCTGCCATAAAAGGTTGAACAATAAAAACACGTATTTTGTTGTTGACACTATAGAAAGGATTCCGTTATTTTATTTGAAAGTAGTTCCTTATTTCTATTTCGCGGCTCTTAGCAAGCACGAGAAAAAGTTCCCGTGCAATATCAATGTGTGCAATATCGCAGAATATTGCACACTTAGCTCAATGCAAACTAAACGGGACAATATATGAAAGTATACAATAATGGGATATATGCACTCGTTCTTCGGCGTATACATATTGCGCTCCTTTTTGCGCTCCTATCCCTAATGACCTATAAACAACCACCGAACAGAGCAATATATGCACAGAACAGAGCAATATATTCACGGAGCAGAGCAATATATCCGCCGAGCAGAGCAATATATCCATCGAGCAGAGCAATATATCCACCGGGCAATACAGTCACCGATATCAGTTGTATGTTATACCGGTTTAATAAAACGTTCTTTTATGAGATTTAAATAAAATAAATTGCTCCAACATTTTTGAGAACTTCAATACAGCAAAACATTCTCCGTCTGCTTAATTTTGCGAGAACCTTAGCACTTATTAAAGAGACGCACGGCAATCTTCATTTTGAAAAACTTGCGTCCTGTTAGTTTTTCTACATGCATTATTTCAATCATTAATATTAATTATAAGAATAGTACAAAGCAATTTGATTTGGTATATTACTGACTTTTGATAATATTGCACCAATAATATATTTCAACATTTTGTAAAATAACGATGAAAATTGAAAACTCAAAAATTTATTTAATGATATGCAAGCAGGTTTAAAGTCAAAAAGTCAAAGAATTAATAATTTTGCTGTTCGATAAAAACTTCAAGATTGCCATGTGTCCCTTTAAGTGGCATCGTAGCCGCATATACATAGTTTACATCTTGAGGCCTTTCTTTAAATGTATGTTAACTTACATGGGGCAAACAATATGACCATAGGATCCATATCCAAGGGCATCAACAGCGGTTTCACAAGCAGCCTCGCCTGTATCCGAACCCATGAGTTCTATCGCCTGGTGCGCCAACTTGGTAACTGCAATGGAGTAATGGGTTCATACATCGGCTAGTTTGAATTATTTCGATACATGTATGTATTCATTATATTCCAGCTGTGAAAGATTTCATAATCACAATTTTTGTTTGTAACTCTGGATGGATGATTTACTAACGCTTACTATAACTAACTAGCGGTCTATTGCTGTTGGTTTTAATGCGTTTTTTTGGTTGAATGTCTACATTTCCTGTTCGACTTATTATTTTACAAAAGGACGTAATACAAATTGAAGTCAACGTGTGTGTTTATAATAGGGAATTATTTTGTTTGAATTTTGTTTTTACGTCATTTTTAGCACATGTTAGGCTATATATGACAGTCGATGTTTTGTGGTAGAGGCAGACCACTCCTTTTTTCCTGGGTAGAACCAGTTCTGTATACGTCTCGCCCTCCGTAAGAATTGAATTGAATTGAATTTGGTTTTAAGGCGCACCAACACATGAAAGGTTATATGGCGCCTAACAGGCATGAACATGCCAGGCTCATCCTCCATGTACATCGAGATAAAATATGGAAAATGGGCCTAGAACATTCTCACCCTGAACTGCAGAGTTGTTGCAAATTCTTTCGTAGAAACTCAATTTACGCTGGAGCCACGTTTATTGTTTTTCTGCCACTGCTCTTTTGATCCGTAGGAATCGACACTTAGGGAATTATTTCAATTTATGAGATGGAGGTATGTTTTTCACTCATTCGCATGCGGTCATTTGTCTCATTAAGAAAGAAAAAAAATCATCCCGATTATAAAATTCATCCATTAAATAATATCTAGGTTGCGCAATACTATATGGTGTTTAATTGTAATTCGATCTCGGTCTTTTTTGAAAACCATCATGGCATACCTTTTGCATGCATATTGAAAGGACATCCTTAACCACACATTACTCACTCACTACTTAGACAGGAATCGTTTAAAAGTGATATATTAAGGTTTCGTGTAAGTTAATTCAGACATAGCTTTTCTTCAGAATAGTGTGTCAAAAGTATTTAACTATATCGAATATGCTTAACGAATCTTACTTACAATCAGGAAGAATGAATCGTTGCTCAAGTGCGGCACTGAATACCAAAGGCAATAATGCGAGTAAGAAGATGGCCACCTTCATGTTGTCGACTGAAAAATATAGTAATGAAAATACAGGTTTTCCGTAGAGGTCAATATCTTGCAAAGCTATGTTTGTATAAACCCACGATTAAGTGGGTATATTCAGATCATTCGTTATGAATGTCTTTTATTCTAATACACCCGCAATATATAGCCTAGTTTAAAATATCATGTTAAATTGAACTATATATCACTGTAATTTTTGCAACGAAAGGAGAATAAGCATTGCGCATTGCGCATTGTAATGTATGCAACGTTAGAAGAGTAAGCAAAGCAATGCAAAAGATTTCAGATGTGTGCGTTATTTTCACATTTTAGGGGTATTAGAATAGAAATAGAACATCGTTTACGGTGCATTATCTATAATATATCACGGTTTGTCGTTCAATTGATAATTCACAGTAAACGATGTTCTGTTTCTTAAATTTAACCATTGTTTTCTTGCCTTACGCGATTGAAGCTTTTAAAGCAAAACACTGCACTTTATGAAATGTCCCATAGCGGCATGTGTCTGTAAAGTATCGTACATATATCATGCCACTTTATGAAATGTCCCATAGTGGCATGTGTCTGTAAAGTATCGTACATATATCATGCCACTTTATGAAATGTCCCATAGCGGCATGTGTCTGTAAAGTATCGTACATATATCATGCCACTTTATGAAATGTCCCATAGCGGCATGTGTCTGTAAAGTATCGTACATATATCATGCCACTTTATGAAATGTCCCATAGCGGCATGTGTCTGTAAAGTATCGTACATATATCATGCCACTTTATGAAATGTCCCATAGCGGCATGTGTCTGTAAAGTATCGTACATATATCATGCCACTTTATGAAATGTCCCATAGCGGCATGTGTCTGTAAAGTATCGTACATATATCATGCCACTTTATGAAATGTCCCATAGCGGCATGTGTCTGTAAAGTATCGTACATATATCATGCCACTTTATGAAATGTCCCATAGCGGCATGTGTCTGTAAAGTATCGTACATATATCATGCCACTTTATGAAATGTCCCATAGTGGCATGTGTCTGTAAAGTGTCGTACATATATCATGCAACTTTATGAAATGTCCCATAGCGGCATGTGTCTGTAAAGTATCGTACATATATCATGCAGATATGCACTTTTCTGTTTAATATAGGGGTGATCTATTAAATTTTGCTTTAATTAGGCACTGGCCAATAAAGCAAATCAATGCGGAATCCCTCGGCGTTTATTATACGTAACGTTATCTGACGTCATGCACGTAACTTTGCCAGACGTCATAAAACAAACAAAAAACAACAACATGGCGACGTGCTCGATAAGCGTACCATTCTGAGAAATAGGTAATAATAGTAATTTCTACAAAAAATATGGATAATCTACATGATAAATAGAATATTACGTAAGTGCCTCTTACTATCAAGTTTATTAGGCTCGGCACGAAAACGAAGAATGGCCCGGCAGAGCCTCGCCATTCTTCGTTTTCTAAGCCTCGCCTAATAAACTTGATAGTAAAAGGCACTGACATAATATTCTCTATATATATCTAAATATGGTCATGTGTTCATGCAATATAGAATATATGTACAATATTATCATTTGGTAACAATATTAAGACATTTTTTTATTGATTTGAAAGGGCAATGTTAAAAAACACACCCTAATTTGGTAGTTTATTTATGTATGTTCAAACGTAAAATAGGTAAATGCAGGGCCATTAGGCTACTCCAGTGCATAGTTATTTTCTCGAAATCAAAACCATTCATAAACATTCGTGTATTTCATCTTTAATACAGTTATTTACCGAGAATAGAATATGCAGAAGTGTTTTGTGTACCTACCTATTTTATACTATAAACAAGAAGAAACAAAGTGGTGCGAACGCCGGATTGTTAAGTTTTACCGGGTGATACTATCGGTAAAAGGCATGACAGTTGTCGTGCTTGTATCACAGCTGTTGAACACGTATGCAACGTGTCATAGTTTTCTGTCATAGTTTTTGGAATATGACTAACCAATGTTTAAGTCAAAACGTGGGATAATTCTGGTAAACTGCATGAGAGAGCTATGGTGATTTTCATATATGGTTGTGTAATAATGATGAACATAGAGGATCTTACATGAGTGACTGTGTATTATTGATTTTAATAAACGAGTTGGATAAAATGATAGGATACGAGGCTCTTGCTTTGTTGTTTGACGTCGCTACGTTACGCGGTTGTAAATGCGTTCGCCTTACAAACAATGCGACACCCAAAACCAAATTTAACGTTACTAACGTTCATTTTATGAAGTAAGATTTCAAATAATGATAAATAATTAAGGCGTCTTAACGTACCGTATGATATACCATGGAAGCAATTGGTATTAAAAGTTTTAACGTATACAACATGTACAAACACAGTGATTCGGTCCTGATTTGCATCTGTAATACACTAGTGTATTACGAGAAATAAGTCATGGCTTTACTGCACTCCCAGACGCCATGTTATGTGATAAATAATTATCATAGTGTGTCAAGTTTCAAAGTTTTATGACAATTCTTTTTTGTGTGGGTGAATATGTCTGTACATTAAACACGTTATACACACAATCTAAATGGGAAAGGAGGTAAAATGCATGACAAAATTATGGTGGTTGTCAGATATGGTTGTGTAATAATGATGATCATGTGTGCCAAGTTTCAATTTTTTCTGTCAATTGGTTTCTGGAATCGATCTCTATATTCAAAGTTTGAAATAAAAATCTAAGTGGAAAATGGAGATAATTGTGGTAAATTGTAAGACAGGGTTATTGTGCTTGTTATAACTATGGTTGTGTTATAACGATGAGCACATGCACACATGAACATTGGTTTATGACATTGGTGTTTGGAATATGACTGTGATATGAACGGACATGACGTAATCATCAAACCATAAACCTTGATTGGTTTCGCAATCAGGCTAAAAATGCTATAAGTTATGGAAACAAACACACGGACACACGGCGTTGTTCATTGACATATTAGGTTGTAAATGTTGTTATAAACCAGTTTAAGCAGTGTATTAACACATTTACATAAAGTGGAAAGCATCATGTGTATTACATTAATACATGTTTATGTTGTATGGTCACCTGAACTTATACATATCAACTACCGTTTTTTATAACAATGCAGAAGAATTGCTAAATTTAAGTTTGTCACATCTATATTAGATGCATATTTTACAATAACTAATTTTTCTTCTTATATTATTCGTGTGTCAAATGATTTGTAGCGCTCCTTTATACAATGAAATAATAAATATAATATTCTTATTTAAACAAGGCAAAAATGTCAACACGGTTTGTTTTACAATCGCTTATAAAATATGATTTAAAAATCCGGAACCCAACATGTACTATTACCCCATAATATTCTGTATATTTTTTTATATCCGATTAAAATATGTTTTAGCGTTTTCATTGTCGGCAAGATGCCACATTTTTTGATTTAGTATGTTATCTTCTCCCAAAATTGTTCAGCTTCTTCACAATCTACGAATAAGCGTTTATAGGTTTCCGTTTCACCACACACCAAAATGGATATGTTATGATCTTTCATACATATTGCATTTGCATAGAAGGAACTATGCGAAATATAAGTTTATACTTAAACTGCTTGATTCTTTCAGGTCCGACGTTTTTCCTTGTGCAAAGTAAATATGCAGTTTAGGGTTCCATTCAAAAAAAAAGGGTTTTGATTGCTCGAATTTTAATATTGTTTTCCATGCCTTTGGAATAGCATGTTTAGTGACTGTGTTTATTTGAGATATCCATTCTGATTTATACAGTTAATGTGATAGATGAGTTTTGGCTATTTAACAATTTCATTTATTATATAAGTTTTAAAGTTCAGACCTTATTTAATCCAGATGTTAAAGATCATACCGTTGCCATTTGTTTTCAGTTCTTTTTTCCCCCTTTTTCCTTTCTTATTACTTCAACATTATTGAATTTCGTGTTGTCTGGTTTATATGTATCCAACTTTTGAACACATCTGCATACAGGCAATTTGGGATCATTTTAATATTATCTTTAGTCATATACTCAAATAATTTTAACCGAAGGTATCCAGAAAATATCTTGATACAATACTCCAGTTAGCTTCTTCATTATCTGTAAGTCTTAATCCCATTATCTGTTAGTCTTAATCCATTTAGTTTTATAAGTGATATAAAGAAAAAAATAGAGTTACACTTTTCACTACCGCCTCTCAGTTTGTCACAGTCCTTTTATTGTTTCTTATTCCAAAGGAATGAAAGAAGCACTGAGTTTAATGAAATATCTTTCGGCGTTACCAATGACTGAACAAGATATGGAAACTTTGGCAACGAAACTGTTTTAACTATCTGATTTTTTTCCCCAAAGAAATTAATTTTCTATTTTGTCAGTAATATTATTTTCGCAATTTACGAATAAAGTGTTTCAATTGAGTTCATTGCATTTTTATTTATTTTGTAAAAAATAAATGCCTAGTGCTTTTATTGGCGTTTGTAATCAGATATTGTTTAGTGTTAGCATATACATTTAAGCGCTATTAATGCAAATTTCTTACCTGAGTTGTGCGTCAAGGAGACAGAAATCTGCAGACTGGTGTTGTTTAACTGAACAGAATGTTATATTTATACCCAGTCTGTGACCTAAGATCACTGACCATGTCACGAAAAGTAGGAATATGTAGGCTACAAGATAACGGTATGTCCAAATATAAGTCTGCCAGTAAACTTGGTCACTTGGCAATGTAGAAATGACAAAAACAGCAATTATTTGCATTGAAACAACCGAAATACGATGTAGTAAGGATTTGTTGCAACCTGAAATGCAGCATTGTATATGTATCATATAGCACAAGCGCGCTTCGATTGAAAGAGAAATTGTTTATAGTTTCACGCGCAGCTTTAACTGCGTAAACCTAGTGTTTATCACTCAGTATAATATCAGGGTATAATATATTCCACCAAAGAGCTGTGCAGGAATGTAAACTGTGTGTGTATCACTCTGTACAAAACATTTCGAGGGTATAATATATTCCACCAAAGAGCTGTGCAGCAATGTAGACTGTGTGTTTATCACTATGTACGAAACATAAGGGTATAATATATTCCACCAAAAAGCTGTGCAGCAATGCAGACTGTGTGTTTATCACTCTGTACAAAACATTATGTGGGTATAATATATTCCACCAAAGAGCTGTGCAGCATTGAAAACTGTGTGTTTATAACTGTACACAACATTATGAGGGTATTATATATTCCACCAAAGAGCTGTACAGCAATGCAGACTGTGTGTTTATCACTCTGTACAAAACATTATGAGGGTATAATATATTCCACCAAAGAGCTGTGCAGCAGTGTAAACTGTCTGTTTGTTACTGTACACAACACTATGAGGGTATAATATATTCCACCAAAGGGCTGTACAGAAATGTAGACTGTGTTTTTATAACTGTACACAACATTATGAGGGTATAATATATTCCACCAAAGAGCTGTGCAGGAATGTAAACTGTGTGTTTATCACTCTGTACAAAACATTTCGAGGGTATAATATATTCCACCAAAGAGTTGTGCAGCAATGTAGACTGTGTGTTTATCACTCTGTACAAAACATTATAAGGGTATAATATATTCCACCAAAAAGCTGTGCAGCAATGCAGACTGTGTGTTTATCACTCTGTACAAAACATTATGAGGGTATAATATCTTCCACCAAAGAGCTGTGCAGCAGTGTAAACTGTGTGTTTATTACTTTACACAACATTATGAGGGTATAATATATTCCACCAAAGAGCTGTGCAGCATTGTAAACTGTGTTTTTATAACTGTACACAACATTATGAGGGTATAATATATTCCACCAAAGAGCTGTACAGCAATGCAGACTGTGTGTTTATCACTCTGTACAAAACATTATGAGGGTATAATATATTCCACCAAAGAGCTGTGCAGCTGTGTAAACTATGTGTTTATTACTGTACACAACATTATGAGGGTATAATATATTCCACCAAAGAGCTGTGCAGCATTGTAAACTGTGTGTTTATTACTGTACACAACATTATGAGGGTATAATATATTCCACCAAAGAGCTGTACAGCAATGTAGACTGTGTGTTTATCACTGTACACAAGATTATGAAGGTATAATATATTCTACCAAAGAGCTGTGCAGCAATGTAAACTATGGGTTTATCACTCTGTACAATACATTTCGAGGGTATAATATATTACACCAAAGAAATGTGCATCAATGTAAACTGTGTGTTTATCACTCTGTACAAAACATTATGAGTGTATAATATATTCCATCAAAGAGCTGTGCAGCAATGTAGACTGTGTGTTTATCACTCTGTACAAAACATTATGAGTGTATAATATATTCCACCAAAGAGCTGTGCAGCAATGTAGACTGTGTGTTTATTACTCTGTACACAATATTATGAGGGTATAATATATTCCACCAAAGAGCTGTGCAGCAATGTAGACTGGGTGTTTATGACTCTGTACACAATATTATGAGGGTATAATATATTCCACCAAAGAGCTGTGCCGCAATGTACCCTCTTTGTTTTAAACGTAGAAGAGATCCACTCGTCAACATCTAAGAAATACACTAAATAATTACCTGACGAAAGGTTTACGTAAATTTGTGTTCAGACTTATAACGTATCATTTTCAAGCTTAGAATGCATCATTATAAAAGAAAAAAAGTATTTCCCGAGTTTGTTTTTAATATCCATGCGTCAAAATACCTGATGGCTGACATAACTATATAGGGATTTGTGTCAATCTGTAACCATGGTAACGACTGAATGATAGGCTGAGACACTACTTTAAATGTGTACTTTACCATAAAATGTGAAATAAATAAAACCAGGATGTGACTTGAACAAACACTGTAATGGCATTACAAGACAGAAACAGACCCTGTAAAGCGCTGTTGCAATTTTCAAAGTCTTCCTGGGCTCAGACTTACCTCTATAAAACATATCTACATCTACGTACAAGCTTGAGATCGACACGTCGAAATCTTAGATTGCAGCGAAAAGGATTGTTTTGGAAAGTTTGTTCCCTACATATTTCATACATTCGTGTTCATTTTTTTCTTTTCTTAAATCATGTAAGTTTGAGCAAAGATCCTTGAGCAAGGCGGCCCTGTTTATTTTTTTCTATTTTTAAATAATTCAAGCAAATTTGTAAAAATGTTCTGAATTCCTTTTAGGGCATTTCAGATTGTTTTCATAGAGTTTTGTTTTTAAATTGGAACAAAGAACTGCCTTTTATAAACCTATTTTACCTGTAAAAATAGTATGTCGCTCGCTTGGTTTATTTAAGGTATATTTCCATTTGGACATATCGCCTATAATTCCGTACAACTGCAAAAAACACACACACAGAAACAAGAAACTGAATTTCAAAATTCAAATCATATTTCAATAAAGGTATTCAAACTCAATCCATATGACCCTATTTTATGTATTTGTGCAGAAAATACATGATCTATGCAATAATAGAGCGGGATCTCACTTCTAACGCCATGCAGAGCCTTGGAAATAAATAACAGATTTTCTTGGGGGAAAGAGACATTTCGTGAAAAACAACAACTCAGAAAAATGAGTATTTCTTATGAAGAAGAATATATTGTTTAAAATATTTTGTATCGTTAGTAAATATAGTATAGTTCAAGGAACAGAAACAGGTAGGTCGTGGTACTTGCTTTTGAGAAACGGGCAATTATAACTCTGCATATTTTGAAAATGTATGGGTTTGGAGCCACACGTATAGACTTTGTCTTTAATAGTTAACAACTACTTACACCCTTTTTATTTAACTGGATTATGCATGTGTAAAAATAGAACACAATCATCAAGACAATTATATAAATACTGAAAAGGGGATTCCCTGGAAGCAACAAAGACAAACAAGAGTGAAAAGTAGCAGTTTTCGAAGACTCGGTTTTCTTGTATCTGTTCCTGAGAGGTAATATAATGTGCGAAACCTAGTACGCCTTAGCACCTGCTTAAAGCTACACAATCCCGATAAAAGGCACACTAGTACTGAAAAAATCTAACGGTTATTACGAATGTTGTACCAAGTATTACTGTGTACGTGTGGGTTCATATATACAACATGCGCACCTAAATTTACTGAATATTAATGCTAAAAGGCGCTACTGTATGAGACACTTCAGGTACTTTGTGAATCGACCATTGGTCTTACATCGGGTATAAAAGCGAATTTTAGCAGACGACATTTGACCACCGAACTGATGAGACCACTCTTCTGTAGAAATATCTAATATGAAATACAAGTCATTAGAAATTGAAAAGAAAGCTAAAGATGTACTTATTCAAAACAACCTTATAAGTCCATATTTATATAATCCGAAACAATACCTATAATTAAACGTAGCGGCCTTTTAAAAAAAGACTCTTTCCAACTATCCTATTGCATCAACGAAACTATTATACAAACAAGTAATCCTCCATTTTTATGTGGGTGTATGTACTGTATATTGATACAAAACACAAGGGAGACATTGTTCATCAACATTGGAATATTGGTAGAGGGGACCCCAACCAAGGGTCATATTTAATGGTAAAGATGGAGATACAGTATTTGAAGTTGTGCATGCATGATATTAGTAGATTATAAATCAACTTTTTTTTAAAATAAAGTTGTCTTAATGTATGCATGAATTTAAATATTGAAAAATAAAATACAGAGAGAGAGAGAGAGAGAGAGAGAAAGAGAGAAAGAGAGAGAAAGAAAGAGAGACAGAAATACAGACAGAAATACAGACAGAGAGAAAGAAAGAACGAAAGAGAGAAAGAAAGATGGACAGAGGGAGACAGAGAGAGGGAGAAGGTAAGATAAAGAAAAAGATAGAGAGAAAGACACAGAGAGACAGACAGACAGACAGACATACAGAAATAAATATGGACAGAGAGAGACATAGAGATGGAGAAGGTAAGAGATAGAGAAAGAGAATGAATGAATGAATTGTGTTTTACGGCACGTCGACACATAAATAGGTCATAGTGTGCACAAAAACTGATGAAAGATGAAAAAATGAAGTAGTAATTAAAAATTAATGTAAATAGAGAAAGAGAGAGAGGAGAGAGAAAGTAAGCGAGAGGGAGAGATGAGTGGAGATGAGAGAGAGGAGGTTGAAGGAAGGAGGGAGTGTGGGAGGTATTAAGAGGGATTGAGAGAGAGAGAGAGACAGAGAGAAAGAGATAGAGTTTCTATATATAGTCTTATACACATAGTAGTCGGACGGCCCCACACCCCAATGTTTCGGGGTAGGCCTTACATTTATGTTTTACGCAAAACAATGCAATAAAAAATGTATGAATTGCCAACCTGAACATTACAATCTGATCGATCAGATTTTAAAATCCACAGAAAACATTTTATTCAGTCTGTGAAATCAACGATTCCTCCAGCTGAAAACAGATTTGAAAGATGTTAGCTTCCGCCTGTACGGCAGTGTTAAATAAAAACTAGATTATTAAACTTTAAATACCTGTAATTAACGTTTCCTAAGTTAATTTATTTAAATCTTTAATTTTCTTTAATCAAGTTAAATGATTTGTAAAGTAATTTTAAATGTAAAGTACATTACCAAAAATTCAACCAAGGCTACTGCCTCTGTGTGCTCCAGTGTGCTACGTTTAGCTACGTGTGCTCCAGTGTAGCTACGGACCTGGAAAAGCAGTATATTGAAAAGCACAAGGTCCTTCGCGATTGAACGTATTTATGTAATAGGAACTTAATTAGTACATTTGATGTTAATCGGTCTCCGTAGCGCAGTCGGATAACGCGTTGTCCTAAATATGCTTACCCCGTTGCGGACGGGGTTAAAACCCGCGGCTCTGCACTTCTTTTTTTTTTAAACAAAAATGTTCTATGAATTTTCTTTTTTTTATGAAGAAGTAGTAGTAAAATGGCTTTCAGATTCATCAGATTTAAATGTTAACAACCATATAGATAATAGCACGCACACTAGTACGGCCAACGCACCCACAAACACACGCGCGCGCACATACATTCTCTCATATGTTAGTTAATATTAACATTTGAAATCTGTGTAAATGGTGTCGGAAGGAAATCCGTAATAACGGGATTCTGCGACTGCGTGAAGGATGAACCTGGATGAACCTGTATGAACCTGGCATGTTCATTCCTGATAGGCGCCATATAACCTTTCATGTGTTGGTGCGCCGTAAAATCCAATTCAATTCTAGTTTTGGCCGACTTCCCTTACCTACATTGTTCTATCGACTAGAGGCTGTTCACCTTGGAGACCTGCTGCGGATGCTTACCTAGCATTTTTAATATGTATCAATGTTCATATGTTTAATCTAAGTCCCTAATACGTTGTGATAAACCGTTTTTGTTCAGTATTTACTTTGCATGTCAGAATATTACTGAAAATTATCATTTTAAAATTTAAAATAATAAGCACTTGCATTTTTCCATTTATTTCTTTATATATTCTTTCTATTAAATTAGTTACGAACGTACCACAGTTAATGGCGTAACTTATGTTAAAATGCACATTGCATGGAACTTGTTTTCAATACCACAGGTTGACATACAGTGTAGTGCCTTAAAGGGACACATGGCAATCTTGTTATTTTAAAAACTAGCGGCGTCCCTTTAGTTTTTCTACATAAATTGCATGTGTTCAATCATGAATGTTAATTATAAGAATTATATTAAGCCATTTGTTTTTGCATATTATTAATTTTTGATATTATTGCACCAATAATATATTCAAACTTGTTGTATTATATAATCAGACGAAATAGTAACTATTTAAAATTTGATTTATTTAAATGTAACCAGGGTAAAAGTAAAAATGAAACTGGATATATAAATCGAGACACCAATTTCAAATACTTCAAGATTGCCGTGTGTCCCTTAGAAGGAGTATGTGAAAATGAAAATGTTTAATATATGGTTATGGTATAGGTGTAGAATATGTCATAAAACCAAGGTTGGAAAATTTATCTCTCATAGTTTTCAAGATGTTGTAAAAATAAAAAATATGTTCATAATAATTGACGTCGCCGCCGCAGCCGCAATGAGTGGCGCATAAGTCTCGCCTCTGCTGCAGCAGGCGAGACAAAACTAGAACAAGAAAATACCTTTCAAAACCTTGACTTGTCCAGTGGCACAGGTGGCCATACGATATATCCAATTCAACTGGTGGAATATACTTCATACGCTGAGGTAAAACTAGAACAAGAAAATACCTTTCAAAACCTTGACTTGTCCAGTGGCACAGGTGGCCATACGATATATCCAATTCAACTGGTGGACTATACTTCATACGCTGAGGTATAAGACACATTTGCAAAAAGTAATATGTTAAATAAATGCATTTTAAAGGCATACCTATTAATATAGGCTGAATTTCCTCATTGCTATTTTGTATTAGATATTGTTTTGGGTTTGAAAAGCTAAACACAATTTTGTAATTTAGAAAAGCCAGTTTAAATACAAAACTTGTCTGTTATTCCTTTGTTGTTTCTAGAACAAGAATGATAGCAAAGTATTAAATGAACAACTTTCTGTTTTGTGTTTATATTTTAGTGCACACAAAAAGGCTTTATTGGGCGGGCCTCATAATCTGAATCAAAATTGAATATCACAATGTTCTCATGAAATTGCATGGCTGACAGTGATTTACAGTTACCTATAGACATTCTCTGCCCCACAAATACAATAGGCTCGAAATATGTCCTTTATTTAGGCGGAATTGCCTCATTACTATTTTGTGAACGAAAAATACATGGGGTAGTCTGCGCTGAATGGTGTGATATATCATGTGTTGCACGGGACAAATTGCACGGGACAGACGTGCTGGCGCAACGCATATCTAATACACAATTAACATGTCGCCAGTTGTCAATCATCTATCCATTTCATCCAATCAAACCAGAACGATACCTCCGACAAACAACAGCACGTGTATAAAGCACGTGCAACTATGCTATATAAACTATTGTCAATATATGGCCGGTATTCCATAGTTCCGTGATGCGTGGTCCGTGTGCGTGTCCGCGTCCGTGTCCGCGAAATATCGCTCAACAAAGAAAACGTTGGGCATATTCCATACCTGCGTGCCGTGTCCGTGTCCGTCTCCGTGTGCGTGGCGATTCGCACAATGTGCGATTTTTCACGGCCAAGGACAGATCACGGATGAGCATCAATCTAGCAACATGCCAAGAAACAAAGCAGCATCAACGCTTCAGACAAAAGAAATCACTGAACAACTCATAGAACTTGTTATAGAGAATCCGACTATTTACGATGTGCAAGTTCCAGAGCACAAAAATGCGTCAGTAATTATGCCCCCTTTACACAGAAGGAGATCGTTGAGCGATACAAAATTGGCCCGATCTCTCTACGATCACATTAAACCTCGAACAAGTCGCTTTTGTGTTCATTGAGCGATCAAAAATTCAATTTTCGGCAACTTTAATGGCAATCTATAGAGATCATTGAGCGACCTTGGCGATCATTGAGCGCTCATTGAAAGATCGCTGAGAGATCATTGGGAGACCGATGAGACCGATGAGATCGTTGAGCGCTCCTTGAGCGTTCGTTGAGAGATCGCTTACCTTGGTGATCGATCTCCTCATAGTTTTGGACTGGGTCAACACTATGAGGAGACCGTGGCGACCGTAGCGATCACTGGAGGATCATTGAGAGTTCATTGCGATATGTTGGCTATCACTGGGCGTTCATTAAGTTCGTCAAGAGATCTGGCCAATTTTTGATCGCTCAACGATTGCCGCCTCTGTGTAAAGGGGGTATTATGAAGAATATCTGGCGTTCGATCGCCAACGCCCTTAGAACTGAAGGGATTTGTGGTATGCATTGTGTTTTCATCTATGTGTGGTACGTATTCTTCCTGGATAGTGATAAATGAATGAATGAATGTTGTTTAACGGCTCATCAACACAGTATAGGTTATTTAGAGCCGCCCAAGAGAGATACATACGAATCCGGGAACCGTGCCCCACTCTTATTATCGAATAGATTCCTATGGTTCTTTAACGTGCTCGGATGATAGTGATAAAACATATTGCTTAATTTTGTGAAAGAAATTCGCTATATGTTGTCAACATAAATAATAAAACCGTTTATCCCGTTTATATAGTCCTTACACATGTTCCAATAACAAATACTTTGGTTCTTTAATTACTAGTATGGAAACATATTGATTTATATAAAGTTACAGTAAGTAACTTTTTGTTTTGTTTGTTATTTTCTTTGATAAATGTTTTTTCCAGGCGATGACACCAAAGTTCGGTGGCGGACGCTGCGTGACACCTACGTAAAGAAGAAGAGAGAAATGGCTGGGGAAAAGAAGTCGGGGAAGTGGAGCTACCTCACATATCCGCTGGAAATACATGGGCAAACTGGGATTTCTGGATCCTTTCCTACAGGAAGCTAGGTATACCTCCGCGACTAAAAGCACCATGAACTGAGGCGTTCTCTCTCAAAAGCAGTCTTAATGGCATTGACGTAATGACGTCTACATGCAAGCTAAATGACGCCGTAAAGATGATAGTAGTAAAATCCAGCGTTTTGCAGTGGTGTAATTTTGAACGTAATCTGGAATGTTGGTATGAAATTTACAATAATCATTTTGGCAATATTTAAACCCAAAATATGTTATTTGATATTTTTAGATCACCTGAGCCGAAGGCTCAAGGTGATCTATTGGGATCACTCTTCGTCCGTCGTCCGTCGTACGTCGACGTTAACTTTTGCGTCAAACGACTTCTCCTCAGAAACCACTTGGCCAATTTTGACCAAACTTCACATGTTTGATCCTTAGATGAATGCTTTTTAGATTTGTTAAAATTAGTTCAGCGCGACATCCAAAATGGCCGCCATTACCATATATAGTCGAAACCTTAAAAAATCTTCTCAAGAACCGCTGGACAGATTTCAACAGTTTTTCTTTTAAAATGATCGCCAACGCCTAGACTATCAAGTTGTTCAAATGAAGTCCCAGAGGTCAAAAATGACCGTGCCCTGGGGGGTCAAAGTTTGTATATTGAGATTTTGCATGTTTTTCATAGAGTTATATAGGAAAAAACTAAAAAATCTTCTTCTCTAAAACCACAAGGCACAGAGGTTTCATGTACTACATGTATCATCAGCTTATGGTCCTCTACTAAACGATGATCTTGAGGTCTAATTTGGCCCCGCCCCAGGGGGTCACAGTTTTACATAGACTTACACTCAAGTGATATGAAAACGCAACACGGGAATTTCCGCTATATATTGTATGTACAATATGCTGCTTTTAATCGAATGGTACATGGCTACGTAAGACCTTTCCTTTTGGAAAAAATACTAAAACAACAAATAATACAGCAAATAGTATTCCTGCAATGTTTCATTATTCACAGAGTACGCGTTTGGCTCAATCATGTGAGCAAACTTAGGATGCAAAATTTTGCAAACTATTTACGTTAAATACAGTACTGAACTAGCTCAATTTTTCGAAGAGCAACTTCAACTTTGATGAAGTTCTTGTTACAAAGTGTAGTGTGATTAAAACGTCTACAGCATCACAGTTGTGTCCTTTCTCTAGTTAACTGCAACTTTTTTTTAAAAAAACATCTTGGGATTTCTTTGGAATATTATGTGCAATTAAGTGTGCAGTATATACAATATATAGCGGAAATTCCCGTGTTGCGTTTTCATATCACTTGAGTGTATATAGGGGGTAAAAAATCTTCTTCTCTGAAACTACAAGAGCCAGAGGTTTAATATTTTGCATTTACTATAAGATTATGGTCCTATACCAAGTTTGTTCAAATGGTGACCCTGGGGTCACATTTGGCCCCGCCCCAGGGGTTACATGTTGTAATAGACTTGTATAGGGAAAAGCTTAACAAATCTTCTTCTCTAAAACCACGAGGCACACAGCTCTCATATATTACATGCAGCCCTGGGGGTCACATTTGGTGTTACACCGTAGCACCTTCGTTTTGTATTTGATCTGTACCAAACTGTGTCAGTGTCTATTATATCAATGTTGTTAACACAACAGAGTCCACATTTCGTGAACAATCTTAACCAAACTTGCACAGATTGTATATGATCATAAGATTGCGAAGAAGTTCGATAATGGTCCAGTACTCAGGTGATCCAGTACATCCGAAACTCTTCGGTACATAATTCCAATTCTCTGACAAGGTGGTAGTAGGTGCCATACTGCAAGCGGTTTCTAAATATGGGCCGTATCCACCATCGGTGTTTACGTTTTGATCTTGTCCTCCATCTCTGTATCATAGCAGCCGCTAGCGTGAGAAAATGATTAAACATTTCGTTGTTTCTTTCAAGTGCCATCTTTCTTCTACCAAATATAGTCGTGAACGAATTTAGATTTCGCGCAATATGAATTTCACGGATGAATGGAATAGCCCTTCACGGACGCACGGACACGGACGCGGACACGCACACGGACCACGCATCACGGAACTATGGAATACCGGCCATACTCCGACATCAACAATAGGGCGGATATAATCTAAGTACTGGCGACATGTCAATTACTCGAAAGGCATGTTTAAACGTTCACCTCCGTAAAAAGAAACATAACATGTTTATATCGACTATTTTCCATAAGATATATACTTACGAGGTGGTCGGTTACCTTTTTAAAATATGTTATAGTGTGGTCGCATGGTTTAAGTAAGAGAAACCACCCTTCGGGGCTCGTGCATTATTTTTCACGAATCTACAGTTGTTCGTGGTTTCTCCATTACAGAAAGTATTCTTATAATCCAATACCTTGTTATATAGCACCATTTCACTGTAAAGTATACATATCATTTTCCCAAACGTTGGCTATTATCAGCCACAAATCATCACCCTTGCTGCTTTGTCCAATCACTTGAGGAAACTGATATCCCTAATCAAAATAATATGTACAGTATTTTCAACCGGTAACTGGTTACATAGGATCATTGTGACCTTTCTAACTGAGGATTGTTAATATATAATTTATTGTATTTAATAGATCGTATTGTTCTAATTCGAAACAAAGAGTATCAACATATTCACTTGGACGAAATGAAAAGACAAATCGTCCCATCAACGCAATAACTCCGTAAGTGCACTTTGGTAAATTGTTCAGGAGAGACATAAAACAGTTTTTTCCCTTAACAATGGTACATATAAAGACACTGCCTTAGATTTAAGTGTAATATACCTTTACTATGGTCATTCTTTTATGATATTTAAATATAAACTATTTTTAAATGAGTTAATGATAATAATTAAATCATAGTGACTTTGTGCGCTGAAAAGTTCAACGCAACAACTCCGTAAGTGCACTTACGGAGTTGTTGCACTGAAAAAAGTCAACGCAACAACTGCATTTTGCTAAGTTTAATAGTCTTAAATGCTGTTTGTGAATAATTGTGCTGGATATTATTATTATTAATACCTAACTTGCATTTGTAGTTGCTTATGATTAAAGTCTATATAGCTTAACATATAAATAGTTCAGCCATAAAATTAAAAAAATTGGATTCAGACCTAAAATGTATGGCCATGTCGTAAAAAATGCTAAATAAATCACAGTTTATTTAATGGCAATTCTATATTGTAAGGGTAGTACATACAAAACTGATTCATGGCTTTTTCCAGGTGTTTTAGGAAAAAGGACCCTTGTAAATGACCAAACTGGGATTCTTTTCTTCGATAAAATGGCCAATAGGGAATTGTTTACGTCAACATCTTGTAAGTTGCGATGAGGTAATAGCCTAATAGGTACAGTTAGGAACACTATTACATCAATAACATACTACTTATGTTGATTAGTATGTAACATAAGGGATGTATCAGTACATTACATGTACAAAATACACTAATTTGCATTCAGGGCACGGGTCCTAGAAAAAGGCCTGTGAATCCACGTTATTGCAAGATATTGTACTATGCCATGTAACTTGACAATCAGATATTGGCAATTATAACATCTAAAGGGGCTGGTCAATAATGAATAATCATTTTAACTCCTTATTAAACATGTAATTTTTGCATTCACTTGATACTTTCTG
The DNA here is from genome assembly GCA_037043455.1 of Cyrtodaria siliqua. Taxonomy (NCBI): domain Eukaryota; kingdom Metazoa; phylum Mollusca; class Bivalvia; order Adapedonta; family Hiatellidae; genus Cyrtodaria; species Cyrtodaria siliqua. The sequence goes on from JAWPHD010016468.1 coordinate 23,316, forward strand.
AAGGGAAAAAACTTCCAATTTCAAGTAGACTTCATTTTTCAAGTAGGATGAGCTACTGCCACATGGAATTTGCAATTCACTACCAGCGTTTAAAATATATAAAAAAGTATAAACGCTGAGAATTTGTATATCAGTTCTTAATTAAGCAATATTTCAGAAGGATTAGTATTGGCATTGCAATCACTTCACTCATAGAAGTATTTTCTTTTCTTCTGAAAAATGTATTCACATTTCACTCAAGAAAGGCTTTCTATAAGGTTAATCTGACACAGTTCAGCGTATTTATATGATTTTATAGCATGGCACCCATGACAGCTTGTACAAACTGATAAGTAATAGATAGAGTATGGTGTCATTGAGTTGGTTAATTTAAACAGCGATGGGTGTAGCCCATCAAGGTGTTTAAATTAACCAATGAGATAAAACCATACTCTATTTGTTTTGTAGCATGTCCATTTCAGCTCCCTGCCATACTCTAACTTCCAATAACTGGTAGTTGCGATACATTAATTTTATACATTTTTAAAAGTCATGATACACAAATGGAATAATCTTTTTGGTACAAAGTTTACAGAAATTGGTGGGGTATCTTTCCATCACATAACTTGCGATATGAGAGTATAATAAAACCATGACAAAAATATCATAATACAGTTTGAGTGTAATAAACATGAAAAATAAATAAGGTCAAATCATCACATTTTGGTCTTTTCTGTTCAGGTCAGTGTACAGATTTCCGAAACTGGTAATTCCGGGGTTACGGAAATCAGTGAAGCAGTTCTGACTGTTTACTGTTTAAAGTGTTACAGAGAAGACTAAAGCAGCTACATTTATAAATGTGTATTTCATGTGGCATTTTTGGAGTATGTGGTAAATAGAATCTCGCTTTCATACCTATTTAATACTGAATTTACTAAACTTATTGGATGCAATTTTATCCATTTTGTTTAATAAATTTAATATTAGAATGGCAATCTTTTATTTATAGGTTCTGGTAGCTTTGAATGTTTACTTACACATGGCATCAGATTTACTGTTAGGGAATACCATCATGGTCTTACTTGATGGTCATCATGTCAGTTGGATCAATTGTCCAAGTTTCTAGGGGATGTACATTTGACATTCATGCCCTCAATGGCAGTGTCTAAGTTCTTAAATCCCCGAAGTCAGTTCATTGCCAACTGAGTAACATTATAGGTTTTATTACATGATTTGCTTGTTTGTTTGTATGGTGTTTTATATCATTTATATATGACGGTCAATTTTATTTTTTGGTGGTGGAAGCAGACCACCCACTTTACTGGGTAGAACCAGCACTATACACCTCCCGCCATGCATAAGAATTGACTTTTCCTCACTAATATATATGATTCGGGAAGCTTGTATGACCAAGTCCACTGAGCAGTTTGTATTGTTGGTTGCACATTCAATGGTGGAATGAACATATTACTCTGTTATACACGTTAATCTGAACTGAACAGTTAGGTTCAACTTATTTATTTTACATTGATTGTAACAAAAGCTCTATGAACTTATTTGAATCACTCTTTATGTCTTTCTGGGTAGAACCAGTACTAAGCAAATGCAGATAAAGTGTCTTGCTAAGGGACACAACACATAATTATGGTTATGGCAGGAATCGAACTCATGACTTTTCGGTCAAGGGTTCAATGCTCTACCACTAGACCACAGCGCTCCATAAAACAGTTAAAAGAGTACAGTGTTAAGTCCTTATTTTGGTAGCAGCTATTGCTTCCAAAAGCATATAAACACCTCAGGATTCCCTTTTTGCAATTATTTAATTCCAAATATATGAAAAGCCATCACCTGACCCCATAGAGTAAATGGTTAAGTTAAAGTTGCTTAACTTGGGTGCAGAGTATAAACTTGATGCATAGCATCATGGGGTCAATTGTTGCAGGTTAAAACAAATACTAATATGACTTGTCTTAATGTCTGAGTAATTGGTTTATCAATAATAAATAATTTGACCTCAGTTCTTAAGTAGATTTTCACAATCAAGCATAGTCCTCACCATCACCTGTCCACAGTTTGATGCCACTAAACCAATTTAAATTACAATTTGTTTGTAACAGGATTAATTATATTACACAGACACAAAAAACACATGCACATTTCCTTTCTATGAAATTGGATAGCATACAGGTAGTTCATTTCTATGAAGTAGATATTAAAAAACACTGGTAATTATTTTCTGTTATTATACCTACCTCAATTAAAATTGTTAAATTCAACTCTGAAACATTTCCCCTAATACCCGCTACACCATTATATGCACACAAATGAATCAAAAAGTCTTAAGCACAATGTTGAACATGCTGAATTTCCATAGACGGACCATGAAACACTTTCAATTATTGCCCGCTAAATACACTGTTACATGCACACAAATGATGAGCGCTCGTTTAGAAAAACTCAAATGTATACATATAAAATTATAATCTTTGCTTTTACTGATGATTAAAGTGTAAAAACAATCTTTGTAATGTTTTATTTTAAAAGATTGTTTATTTTACAAGAATATTCAGCAGAACCAATTTTTTTTTAAATGTATTTTTCAGTATAATAAAATAAATATTACATTCCTGTGAGATTGAGTGAATATTCTATTATTCAATAAGGATAAAACCAATATCCAGTATAGTATTCTATTACTAAAGATAAAACACAGGCAATCATATTTATATTGATAAAAACAAAATGACAAATATTTTTGTCAATTTCTAATTAACAGTTCCGTTGTAAAGATGTAAATTGCTCAAATATAACTTAATCTTAATAATCACACTAAAATTTAATATTCTTTCTTCTTAATCTATGGTTTTAGAGCTCAATATCAACCTGTGTTGATCAGTGATTTAAGTTTTATTTTGGGGGAAAATTGTAAAATGTTTCCTTTTTTGTATGAATAATATATATTTTATAAGCTACATAATAAATTAAAAACATTATGACATCATATTAATTTAGTGACATCACTGTCTTGTCACAAGTCATGATACTCAGATTAATTGAATGCAATAACTCAGTAAGTGCATTTACAGAGTTATTGTTAGTGCACTTACAGAGTTTTTGCATTGAAACATTCAATGCAACAACTCCGTAAGTGCACTTACTGAGTTGTTGCATTGAACTTTTTCATGACTGCAGATATTGATTTGTGCTTCTAATGAAATAAAATCCCGAAAAGTACCAAATCAACTCTAATCTTTTGATAGAACATGTATCTCAATGTGAGAGACCCATTTATGCAAAAAAGTGATTTTCTGAAAACGTGTCGCTTACGGAGTTATTGCGTTGATGGGACGAAATGTGTAAAAAACATAGCAAGGGTGTCTGTTTTTAGTGTTAACCCCGTTCTACATTTTTGTTTTGCTTATGCTGGAAAGTACATCAACACCAGATTTCATGCATACGTCTCCATCGTACATAAACATCAGATACATTGCTTTATCTCTAGCGTACATAAACAAAAGAGTAAAAAAAGGGGATGGTCTGGTTCTACCACAAACAAATCGACCGTCATATATGGCCTAACATGTGCTAAAAATTACTTAAAACACCATTCAAACAAACAAATACATTTAGTAGATGTTTAATTTGTTTTGATGGTTGCATTTGTGTAAAACAGATCTCAAAATTGACGTGTCCATGGTGTGTGTCTTCAACTGACTAAAAGATACGCACGTTTTTCTTGAACGTTCTAATTTGAAAGAAAATATGTTGTACAATATAAATTTAACAAGTTGTAAACATCAAATGTATGTATGTGTTACAGATAAGAGGAGGGGAACGGTGTTATGAGAGTGGAACAGATTTCCGCCGAATTTAGAGTTGAAGTTAAGAGGCAGTAGGTGAGTGACATGTCGGAATTGGCTTATCTTAACAGATGTAGAATATCCATCTCCGGGTTAGGCGTGACTGACATATTTTGTACAAGTTTGTTATCCCGAGGAGCGGCACACTGATCATGACGTACTGCGACTGAATGGCACAGCTGTATGAATACGCGCTATATCGCGTCAGGCTAAATACTGTCAGTGGAAGGTTGGATTTCAATTTTCAAGACACGAGGATGAACCACTTATATGACCAAGCACCTCCTGATTAACAATGTGCCCTAAGATAATGACCTTATGTGAACTTGGTACTAGTTGAAACAATAGTTCAAGTCATCTAAAATGAAGTAAAGTAAACTATGACACTATGAAGCTATATGCGTCGCTGTAAGCGATACTCAATCAAGGTATAAATATCCTGTACGCATACAGCTCCAACTTAAACTGCTTACGCATATATGGGAGCTCTATGCGTAAGCGTGCTACGCATAGAACTTCCGTGGAGCGTAATTCACGGGGTAACTCTATGCGTCGTAGCTGTAAACCTTTGAAACGGCATATTTGTGATTTTTCAGATTTACAGTTTGCCTCTCACCGCTGCGGGTTCGAATCCCACTTGTCAAGTGAAAAAGTGACGATTCTTATGGACGGCGGAAGGTATGCAGTACTGGTTTTACCCAGGAAAATGGGGTGGTCTGCCTCTACTAAAAAAAGTCGATCGGTAAAAGCGCCCTTCCTCCCAACCGCACCCCACGGCTAGGCTACCACTCATCTAGGCTTTTAGATACTAGAATAATAACGTATTTACGAAAATTGAAAATCTGTCTTAAGTTTGTATTTCCTATTATGTATTTTGGCATAGAGTTGGTATTTATTTATTCAGGATAATCCGTGCAATGCGTGCCACCCTGGCATAAGTCGCATTTGTTTAATCATTAATATTAATTAATAAGAATATTAATAAAGGAAATATAGCGACACAGGCAAACATCGTTAATATTGGGAAAGCGTGAAAGAATTATCAAATTCGGATGAAAAACAAAGAAGATATGACGTCATAGTTTTCAAAATGGCGGCTCCCATATCCATTTTAGAACAACATTCAAATGGTCATATATTTTATGTTTAACATCCGATTTTGATAATTCGTTCGCCGTTTTGCAAGTTTTTCAGAACTCTCAATAAAAGAGATTGTTTGGCTGTGTCGCTACATTCTCTTTAACCAAATAATGTTTGCATATTGTTAACTATTGGTTATATTGTACAAATAATATATTTCAAAGCATGATAGAATAAGACGAAAAAATTAAAAATTAAAAATATTATTTAATTATTTGCAAGCAGGTTCAAAGTCAAAATAATACTAATTAGATATATCCGGATGCTAATTGCAAAGCTTGTTAAACACTTCAAGATGGCCATGTGTCCCTTTTAGGTACTCTGTCCCGCCTGTTAAATGCGTTGGCTTTGCCCAGCGAATTGAACTGCGTCGGATAGCTTCAATATGGTTTATGTACGTAGCATTCGACGTTTTGGGGAGACAGAGACAGTGAAGCAATACTCGAGTTGCGGGCGGTACCATAATACTGGAGTTGCGGGCGGTACCATAATACTCGAGTTGCGGGCGGTACCATATACGTAATGGTACTGAGTGTGCGACGGTATTTCTCAGGATTTATTTTGGCAAGTTATAGGGATTTGAAGAATCCAAGTGAGATTTGTGGGTCGTATTCATGTGGTCGTTAGTATGCGACAATAATGAGCGGTTTGCATCCTGAGAATTCTCTCTTTATCCACAGGTGTTCAGAGTTTGAGCGAACAACTGTGATTTCGTTTGATATTAACGAATCATAGACTGCGACAGAAACATCGCCCTCATTTGACCTAGCTAATCCATATCTCCTGTTCCATATATTCTGTTCCGTTGTCGAAGTGTTTGGGCTTAAGTCAGAATTCGGTGGTTACAATTATGCTTGCTTTTTTGTTAAGTTGACCATGTTACGTTGTTGTTGTTTTTGTCAACTATTGATCTGCAATGTATGATCAGCACGTGACCTCTTGATTTTGTTTTGTTTTGATTGTTTTCGACCTTTTTGAAATTGGTGTTGGAATCTGAGTTTGTTGTGTTATTTTACTGGGCGTGTTGCTGAGGTTTTTATACGGGTGTGTTGGTTTAAACATATTCTATTTCAAAGATAACATACTATACATTACAAATGTTACATACAAGTATAACAGCGTCTCTGTGGCCGAATGGTTAACGACGTTGCGTTGTAAACCTTCGCATCTCACCTCTGCGGGTTCGAATCCCACTGGAAGCTCGACTTGTTAGTGAGGAAGTGTCGATTCTTACGGATGGCGGGAGGTGTACAGTATTGGTTCTACCCAGGAAACGTGGGTGGTCTGCCTCCACAACAAAAAATCGAGCGTCATATATAATATTGCATTGTTGAAAATGATGTAAAAAACCATACAAGCAAACAAAACATACACTTATAATGAATTGATTGAGAACAAAGCAAAATCCTTCTAGAGATCCTTTCCATGGGAATAATGATTTATATGCTTAAATATATTTTAAATAGTTTTAAAAAACAACAACAACAACAACAACAAAATAACAAGCACATACTAGTATTATATTCAGGAAAGGATGAAGACAGAAAAAAACACTAAGCATTAGTAAAATAAACAAATTGAAGAGGATGCTAGAATAAGAAAAAATACTTCTATATAAAACAAAATATAGTTTGGACACTTGGACACACTGAACAGTCCCTCTCGTGCTGTGTGGACCGAACGAGTCACACATCGAGTTCGACAATAAATCCAGTTTCCTTTAACCACTCTCTAAATGTATTCACAATCTTTTATTCGCTAAAATGCATTTGTGAACAGCTTCAATGATAAATACATTTATGTCATAAGTATGGTGGCTGATTTATGCCATTGTCGTCTTTTCGTCTTTTCGTTATTTCGCCCCCGAAAGGTCGACAGAACGAAAAGACGACAAATGCAGCGCGAAAAGACGACATAACGAAAAGACGACAGAACGAAAAGACGCCATTTCAAGGGCGAAAAGACGACAGAACACCACGCGAAAAGACGCCATTTGATAGTGTGACGTTCTGTCGTCTTTTTGCCTTTGAAATGGCGTCTTTTCGTTCTGTCGTCTTTTCGGTCTGTCGTCTTTTCGCGCTGCATTTGTCGTCTTTTCGTTATGTCGTTCTGTCGTCTTTTCGTTCTGTCAACTTTTCGCCTTCCGGTTGACATGCACGTTTCGGTCATTGCGGCCATTTCACGGCGACTACTAAAAGTCGGGGGCGATTTTGAATTGTTGGGGAAATGGGTAAAAAAGGCAGGATGTGTGCATCCCTTATGTCTAATCAATAAACGGAGGGTTACTATTTCTTTTACATGTTTTTTATAAACGCAGAATGGTTCATTTAATATGAATATTAAAACATAATAATATAAAAATAATATTTTGACTTTGTAATTTAGTAGCAACTTTCCGGGACTGATACTGATGATCATGCCTGGACCAGTCGTACTAATGACCATGTTTGGAGTAAACTTTATATTCTTATTATTTAAATTGGTATGTAACAATGTAGGATGGTTTAGCGGCCATAACTATGGATTTGATTATGTAAATAAATGTAATAAAATTACTTTGTATATAATGATTTACTTTCCGGGGCCACTTAATAATAGACTAATTGGCTATATTCTTCGATCTATTCAAACAAACGGCAAGCAAAATATTGACATTTAAATTTAACACTAACTTTCCGGGACCGTTTGTTGAAACCATCATATCACAATGATTATACCTTATATTTATCAATGTAGGATCCTGGATGGTATAGCAAACATAATTAAGAATGTGTTTCATATTATACGGAACTGTTAAACATGTACGTGACTGATAATTGTGCTAACATGATTGTTCATTTGGAAGTCAATAAATGCCTTACCCTAATATTTGATTTTCTCTTAATATGTTATTTAAAATAGTTGTGTAACATATCAAACAGTATGAGAGTGGACCTTTGTTGATGGTAATACGTTAATAGTTTAGAACTATATCTACACCATATGAAATAGATAGATAGATAGATAAACTTTATTAATACAAAAGACCAAATGGCCTATCAGTATACAATACAAAATACACATCATATTTATAATTAAACAGTCAATGGTTAGCAGTCATCAGTTTTAACAGTATTACTAGTATGAATATATTCATTTCAAACATGTATTATACATATAATCGTTATAACCTTTTATTTTCTTATTTTCTTAAGGTAAGGCTTACATCAAAGTAAAAAAGTATATGACTTTTCACATCAGACAGATATGTCATTGACTTTATATGATAAATAAGCAAGTAAGAGGAGGAATTCCCCTATATTATATCGTAAGTTTCGTTTCTTTTTTGAAAGCTTTTAAAAATATAAATAGCGAGATTTCTAACAATTTTAACATTTTTTGATTGCAACAATTCTATAAATTTGGGTATATTTGGTCTTTTCCAATAAAACTTTTTAATATACACCTCTCTAAAATCATAATAAAGTGGACATTCTAGTACAAAATGAAATTCGTCCTCTAAAGAATTACAAAGTTTACATTTTCTTTCTGAAAGTGGTATTTTTGTAGGTTTGTGCCACCTTCCAGTCTCTATTTCAAGTCTGTGAGATGACACTCTAAGTCTAGTTAACGCTAATCTAAATTTTTTGATAGTAACGTTATCTAAGTAGGGTTTAAAACTGAATTCCGAGAATAAAATGTAACAATTTGCTCTAGTTGAATTTGATAAATTTTCGTTCCATTTCTGTACAAAAGTATCATTTAATCTCTGAGTATAATATAAATATAATAGTCAAGAAAGTAGGTAACACATATACACGTTCTTAATATTTAATATGTTAGTTCGACTCTTTCGAAAAAAAAAGAGAAATTGTCTGAAGTTGTTATGTACATGTATCTCCGAAACTGACTTACATAATGGACAGGAACTTTATACATGTGTTATAATTATAAAAAATAAATATGTATATTTAGGCCTTGTTTTAGACGAAAATCTCAATTATAATGTAACAGCTTCATTTGTTGCACAGTCAGCTAGTCGCGCGTTAGGACTGTTAATTTCAAAATATAAAACAGTTTGTGGGATGCCGTATAAAGTTTATACTAAACTATTTGATTCGCTGGTTTGGTCTATTGTAGCTTATGGTGCAGCAATATGGGGTACTTAAACCTACTCTTGTATCGAAGCCGTACAACATAGAGCAATGCGAGTATTTTTGGGTACGACAAGAAACACACCATCAGCTGCAATGGCAGGAGACATGGCATGGCAACCGATTTGTGTCAGACAAATACTTGCGGTATCAAATTACTGGGTACGATTGAGTCATATGCCAAATATGTGTTTCAATAAACGAATATTCAATTATTGTTTTAATAGTAAAGGTTCTAGATGTAAAAATTGGTGTTACAAAGTTTTAAATAAATTTTCAAAAATTGAGTTTAATAACGTTCCTAGTGTAATTAACCCTATTGTTAAACGTAAATTTTTAGATGATGTTAAGAGTGCATCTTTAAATCAGTTTATAATAAACTGGAATGTAAATATTAACTCGGAACGTGGTAGTAGTAATATTGGTGGCAATAAATTACGTAAGTTATTTAAAACTACATTTGAAACAGAAATGTACTGTAAGCTAATACTACCAAGAAATCATAGGTCGGCTTATTCTAGATTCCGATGTGGCGTAGCACCAATTAGACTAGAGACTGGAAGATATGAAAGACTTCAGATTAGTGAAAGAGTTTGCCCATTTTGTAATGTTCAGGTGGAAGATGAGTTACATGTTATGATATCCTGTCCTTTATATAATGATATCAGAGCTAATTTATATGATAAAGCAATAAGCCTAAATCCCAATTTTAATAACTCTACAGATGAACAAAAACTAGTATATTTATTCACAAATACAGACTTAATTCGTGTATGTGCCAAATCCTGCTACTTAATTCTTCTACGTCGATCTAGCTTTTTGTATCGCTAGTCTTTTTTCCTTCTTAAATATGCCAAACAATGTCAATTTTATATATGTAAATAATGTCAATTGTTTTTATCATATTGTGATTCTGTTTTATTTTCTTCTATGAAAATGATGCTAATCAGTTCCTTTTTGATCTGATCAAAGGGGATAAATGATTTTTTAATTTTGTTTTAACTAATGCGCAATAGTGCTTTGTTTATTTTGTCAAATCTTACAATACTCATTCTTAGTACATATTTTATAGATAGATTAGCATCATTTACATAGTCTTAATGTGTAATATATATGCTAATATCGTTTGATGTTATTAACTACTTTGAAAATATGTTGATGGTTTTATAACTATAGTCTCTTATAATTCTAATTAGAATGGCATGGCTATCGTATAATGTTTACGATGTTTTATTTATGCTTGTATTTATTGTAAACCATGATGAGACTTTAATAAAGAAATATATATATATACAAGATCATACAGCCAGGTTACGGTTATACACAACTATTAAATATAAACTCATTTAAGATCCTCTGTTCATATAATATACATATTGCAATTAAATCTTGACGCTTTCAAAAAGAACTGATTAAGATAAAGCCAAACATATAATTTTCACTTCAATATTCACTATATAAGGTGTGAAAAACTAATTAATGAGTTGCAGAACCAATACAATTCATTACTTTTATTCGTCATGACATAATTACATGTGTATTGCCTTACGCAAGACTAGTGTTTAATATAATTATGATTACCATTCTGCGTTTATATAAACGACTTAACTGAACTAGTAACCGTTCGTTTATTATTTATTGAAAATACGGTATGCACACTCGCTGTCCATTTTGCCCTATTCTTCGACAGTTCAAAATCGTCCCGACTTCTAGTAGTCAACCGGAAGGCAAAAAGACGACAGAACGAAAGGACGACAGAACGACAGAACGAAAAGACGCCAAATGCAGCGCGAAAAGACGACAGAACGAAAGGACGACAGGACGAAAAGACGACAGAACGACAGAACGAAAAGACGCCATTTCAAGGGCGAAAAGACGACACAAAGCCAAGCGAAAAGTCTAAAAGACGACAATATCAAATGGCGTCTTTTCGCGCTGAAGTGTCGTCTTTTCGTCTTTTCGCGTGGCGTTCTGTTGTCTTTTCGCCCTTGAATTGGCTTCTTTTCGTTCTGTCGTATTTTCGTTCTGTCGTCTTTTCGCGCTGCATTTGGCGTCTTTTCGTCCTGTCGTCTTTTCGTTCTGTCGTCTTTTCGGGGCGAAATAACGAAAAGACGACAAATGGCAGAAATCAGCCACCATACATAAGAGAGTAGTCTCTATCATCCAGACACACTCAAGCTGACTGCGAGCGCAAGCGAGCGTCTGGACTCACTGTTCTTTAAAAATGTTGACCGATAGACGGCGCCAACCGTCAAAACTGACTGCGACGTGACGTCATTTTGATTGCAACATCAAAGTGCACGTTGAAATACGCGCAACATTAGTTCCAATGGGATGTGTGTACGTCCTTATTAAATATACAATAAACTTCGTTTTATTGTAGTTTCTCTAAAAACATAATATAATCTTACAAAATGATGTTTAAAATTTAATTTTTAGCATTTATCGTGATCCGCTGACTATGTTTGGAGTAATTTTATTGCACAACATTGCGCGTAACGTCAAGTATTTTTTGACGCCGTCGTGACGTAGGGGGTATTTCCCACGGATTTCCATAACAAACTGATGTTGACCAATCAGAGGCCGGTGATTTTTTTTTGTCCACACCTCGTTTTGATGTCAAAATTTTTAAAGAAGCTTTACTCCAGACCATCGTTTGGACTTCTTTGAGAGAAGTCTCGCGAGAGGTCTGGATGATCGAGACTAATAAGGGAGCGAATAGTATAGTGTTTAACGATACTTACATAGCGATGGGATTCATATTTCCACACAAGTATAATGGTGAATCAGCTATATTTTTAAGAAAAGAATTGTGGCTCTAGTACGTAGGCGTGTATGGATACTTTGTTCACGTCTATTTCCTAGATAGTAATATTCAGGAATTTCAACAACATCCTGATTTAAATAGTGCTTGAATGAAACAATGAAACAACTGACATTGCAGTTAGTGCGTTCAATGGCAATTTATTCCATTCACGAGTGACAAAGGAAATGAATGAGTTACCGTACAGATTGGTACGAAAAGCATGTAACTGTAAATCGTCGGCGTTTCTTAGACTATAATTTGCTGATCAAAGGAGAGAATAAGGTAAAGCGATAGGGTGGTGTTAAGGTTACATTGCACCATTGCGTTTGTGCTTCCGTGTTGTATAATCAAATAATGCCTAAGAAAAAACGTTTCACTGCCTTACTAGTGATACAAAATGCATACTTTTGATTGCTTTTTGTTATTAGTACCTATAATTCAGCCAAATGATGTATTGTGAACATTGATTAGTGTTTGTTTGAGATATTTAATTATAATTGACACAAACAGTAAAGCGAAAGTAGAAATGGGGTAAATCTATCTGTGACGTGTCAAAATAGAACGTGACGTCATTCAACAGATTGGCTTGTTCTTACATGATACATGACCCCATGTTTTTATTGCATTTTTATATTGGCGGACGCTCGATCGTTTGATTGATATGTGTTTTAAAATTTTCTACGGAGAAAATGCGCATTTTTTATCTCTTGATATACATTCGTCCTATATAAAACAAAGAAGGAAAATCAATGGTGCAATGTAACCTTAAGTTATGGACACGTTTATGTGTAGATCTACGCGTCCGGAGTGATTCCAACTCCACTTCAGTATAGAGAGCCTGTAGAGATATTACTGTGCATTTCAGGGTAGCTAGCATTTGGGCCTAGCAACGCACCAGTCCAGGGAGTTACAAAGTGGTTGGAGTTCCATTTTTTTTTTAAATCTAAGTGGGGTCTCCAACAGATACCGGTTTAAAAAAAATAATCTTATATTCTATTAAATACTGCATTTAATAGAATATAATTTTTTTTAAAAAAGTCTTTAATAGAATACAAGACTTTTTTTTTAAACCGGTATCTGTGGGGTCTCCGGTTCTCTCGCCCGCTAGTGAATTAACAAAACAGAAATAGAGACGCTCCTATCCGCAATCCTCAGACCAAACAACAACAATCAGGAGTTCGCAAGATGGAAGAGGGTGTCCTTGGTGATTCCGGTTACTATGCGTGCCGCTTAATTGTGTATCAAGTTCATCACAATTGGTGCAATTATCCCAAAGGACATCTGCATATTCTTAAAGTGGTCCACTAAAAGGTAGGTACACAACTTCCAAAGATTTCCTGCTAAATCGATGTTTGAGTCTTCCATTACTCCCATGAATTGATGGGTAGGTATTTCGGTAATGTTTCAAGATAGTTAGAGGAGGGTGAATAGGTTTGTTTCTTTTACGTGATTCCGCCTTTGAGTGATTAAACGTAACAAGCTACGTGCTTGCACATTCTGTAATTTTTGCAATATCGTTATTTTTGCAATAAAGTATTAGAAGTATTATCATTTTCGCTATTAATGTCAATGATCATATACAAGCTTGTGGCATCTGCAAATAGCCTAATATTGGAGTTTATCATGCAGATGTGCACTTTTGTGCAGTAAAATCAATGCGGAATCCCTCAGTGTTCGTCTTATCTCACCAGTCATTAAATCTGCCATGGAGGCTGCCATTTCAACATGTAACGATTCGGTTGTTCAGCCACTGATAAAATCTAACGAAAAACTGATGGAAACTATTAAAACCCAAGATGCGATTCTGAAACAGCAGAACAAACTCATCGCTAAGAAATCGAGCCCAGAGTGAAATTAGAGAACTACACTTATTTATGAGAACTACGGTTATAAGTTTAACGATGACTATGATGATAATGGCGATGATGACATAATGTGTTGTGTATGATAACAATTGTGCTATGACGGCGATATTCGTAATTATTACGGTATATCAATTACCAACATAATTATTATTGATGAAGATGACGATAAATATATTAATGATCATTATAAAAATGATGATGATGATTGTGATGGGTGATAATAATAATAATGATGATGATGATGATGATGATTATGATGATTAGCATTTAATGATTAGCATTTAGTTATTGGATATTATTTTTGATACCAGTACTATTATTATATTGCTGATATGGTGCCGAAGGAGATAACTTCACGATTAAAATTATGACTGATTATAATTATATGATAACTATGATGGCGATGATGGCAATGATGAACATAATAATGTGTGATGTTTGTATATAATGATCACTGCGGAATATGCGATGACAGTGGTATTGATAATAACTGCTGGGTTTTTTATTACTCATTTACATATTTTGTTTGCGTTTATTTTAAAAGTGTGTGTCAAATGTCCGTAATTTCGTTAACATGTTCAAAACGTTTGACCAAATTAAAATTCATTGTTCTAAGCATTTCTAAATACCACTGATGTATGTCTCAATTGTTACTTGCGCATCTTGTATATTTTTGGTTCACGATGATCTATGATCATCTATTATTAGTATTTTCTCGAGATTCTCGTAACAGGCAAAGTGAATGATTGTAGTTCTTTCTCATTCATTGTTACTATTTTCCCCTTAAACCTTGCAACGTCTCTTAATATACTCAAGAAACAACAAACACAGTGCTAAATTCAGAATTTCAAATTGTAATTTGGCATAGAGCACTTGGGTGACCAACTGAACTATCAAAGAACGGGCATAAATAACCCACTTAGCACGTATAACGCTTCAAAATTGACGTTTTATGATATACAGATAACTACATTTGTTTTTGTTGTATACAATTCAAATCACATGTTTCAACTGTTCACATTAGGAAAACAAATATCGTCTGAAAACAATCCAAAGTCCTCGTATCAATTACAATCCCAATGAAAGGGAGACTGATAACCTTTCCATAAGGGTATCCTTATATATCCGTCCTTAGCACTTTCACTAATCCATCGTCCGTGTCTCTTAAACATTCTGTCTTTAACTCCGTTATTTGCCGCGGATGAGGCACCCCCAGCTCTAAGCGAATGCAAACAAAACTTAGAAATGTCATTCACATGTGACGAAAACGCAGACATAAATTGTTCATGTAGGTTTGAATATGACATCACTTTATTCGTTTTTCTAACTATATATCCCTTTCCCTTTTTACTTAAATTACAGAATAGAAAGTCATTATTCACTAACCCAGTCCAGCTAATGAATTTTATTACATTCATAACGGACAAAGACACTTCCCAGTTTTCGCTATCATTATCCACGAACCGTCTCTATATTTGTCCGTTTTACTGCTTTCTATGAAAACTGATATGAAAGACTGGTCAAATTTAATGTCAGAAATCCTAATATTCAATAACTCGGAACTACGCATAAACCCAGAAAAGGCCAATAAACTAGCACATATAATTCTTTGAGTTTTGAGATTCCTGTCCTCATAAAGCCGTTTATACATTGCTAAAAGTAAATCAACAGTAATGGGTTCTTTTTTAACAGTATTTTCTTGGCCGATTCAATGACATTTGAAACAATTTTGGAATCGGTAGGGGAATTTAAAACATAAATATCTTGAATCCATTTAATTTCATAGAAAGCAGCAATAACAGGACTAGGAGAAACTGCGGTCTGAATTAACGACGAAAGATATATCGCAACCTGGAAAGCCTTGGCAGGCAAAATGTCTCTACTCCCCAGCCCATTATGTAATGCCCATTTTTTCCATTTCAAAAATGCATACTCATATTTACGGCTGGTATTTTCCGCTCTCGATTTCTGTAAAACGTCCGGGAGTAGATCCACTTTACCCGCCAAAACTTCCGGCAATTCGTCTATTTCGTCTTTGTGACTCTGGAAAAAAAGTTGTGTACACAAAATCTTTTATTAGTATACTTCATAAACATAATATACTTACAATTTGTTATAAATCTAATTAATTATATCGGCTTGCGCATGCCTAAAGTATTGCGTAGTAAACTGTCAAAGTGACAACGAACAATGCTGTAACCGATTCATACTTCTTGCAGTATTTTAAATGCCCTTCTGCATAATCATGGCGATGCCGCCTAATGCATTATCCAACAAAAATCTTTCCAACTAAGCTGCATGTGGCTATGTAGCCTTTCATGACAATGCTGTCCTTAAAATATATTAATAATCTGTCGCAATCAGACACTGCTGTCAATTCAATCCCACTTATGGGGAGGGGAACAACTCGTACAACGTTACCTATAAGATTTATCTCAGTTATGTCCCCTATCTGAAATTCAATTTAAGTGCAATCATCCTAAACTGAAGATCTATATTTCCAAAGATACCTTTCCCATTTTTACACCTTGTATAATTCTGTTTGTTAGTTGGTATATCGAACCAATCAACTACATTAGGGATAAAATTCCCATTTGGACAAATGATTGGCCAATATGTTGTAGACTCCCAACCTGGAATCACCAAAAACTCCCACAGATGTATCGACCCTCATTTTACCAAGAACTCTATTTACTACAGTAATGGGTGGTACAAATAATGCATATTCTGTTCCCCAACTGACTGTAAATGCATCAACGCCTAAAGAAGACGGGTTCGAGAATCTAGAATAAAATCTGGGTAACTTAGCATTATCTTCTGACGCAACTTCTAAATAGCCAAATCTGCTCTTTATTAACTGCAGTATATAAAAGGATATCCCCCAATCATCTTGGTCTATAATTCTAGACGCATAATCAGCCCTATCATTTTCAGATCTTGGTATCCATTCCATTTCAAGGTAAATAGATTTTGACATACATAGTCTGAATATATTTACAGCTATATCCTGTAACTCTTTGTTCATAGAGCCTTTCTGCACTATATATGTTACCCATTGATTATTTGAGAACCACTTGACTCTATTGTGAGTCAATATATGAGACAGAGAGCTTAAAACTCTGAAAACAGCCATTAACTCCGTCCAAGTTGAGGACTTACAGCTTTCTTCCATAGATCGTGAGCTAGGCCGTTAATGGAATTTACCTCACCACCATAACCAGTAGAACTAGCATCAGAATACACAATACTTGAACACTTATGCGACTGAAATATGTCTTTTACATTCATAAGCTTTACATTATTTTTCCAAACTTAAATTTGGCTAATGCTCTCACTTGAAAGCGTTATGAATGAATCCCAGTTGTAAGCGTTCAATATATCTAAACTCAGGTAGCGAGTCATTATCTGTGTCACCTGACCTATAAGAATAGACATTGAAATAATCTGACCCCCTAAACTGGCCACCTGACGTACTCGCCTGTGCACTTTTATCCCGTGCAATGGATTAGACATTGTATTTTTGACATTACTCATTCTATGATCGGAAATAACAATAACACCTTCTAACGAATTCAAAATAACGCCTAAAAACTGCAAAATTTGTACCGGTACCCATATAGACTTTCCTGCATTGGGAATAAATCCTGACAAAAGCAAATCATTTTTAATATGTTTTCCCACATCTATTGCTATATCGTAATCGTGTCCACAACCAAACCCATCGTCTAGAAACATTAAAATTAGTTTTCCTTCTCCTCTCCATTTAGCAACCAAATGGCGCGTTAACTTTGAAAAAATATAGCAAGCGCTAAATAACCCAAAGGGGAGTACCAAAAATGTATAATAGATCCTATTTCCGTCCTTATCAATCCATGAAAACCCTAAAAACTCAGTATGTGGCCTGACAATTTCAATAAAATGATACGCACTGGTAAGGTCAAACTTTATCATAAAGTAACCTTTCTGCAAAAATGATAGAACCATCCTCAAGTCTTCATATTTGACAGACTGTTTCCAAATATGCTGATTCACAGCCATTAAATCAAGTATGAGTCTTTTCTTACTATTACTTTGCTCTGACACAGACAAAGGGTTTACAACAAAGGGTGGCTTTAAACATTGTTCAAATAACGCTCGGTCTAACAAATCCTGAATGGCTGTAGTGACAAAATCATATTCTTTGATAGCAGAACGATTATTAGGATTAAGAAGGATAAAAATATCGGACAGGGAAAGCAGCATTCAAGGACGACAGTCAACCACAAAAACAAACACGCAAACAGACAAACGAAAAGGCAAAAGTAATAAAAAATACAAACGACATCACAAACACAAAAGGGTTGACAATAGGACTACCGCCTTGGAACGGTCAGTGGCAAAGTAGGCCACTGGGGGTTTAAACCGGTTCTAGGGTGCACCAAACCTACACTTACCCTACTGTCATGCCATTAAAACAGGACAGTGTAAATAAAGAAATCCCCGCCATGATCTAATCTCTAACCAACAAGGCAGCATCAATAGGCAATATAAGTAAAACACAAATATGCTCGTGTAAATATAATACAAAAAAACAATAGCCTAGAAAGCCACAATGAAGGTACTCAATGACTTTGCAGAAGCCAGAGCAGTAAGAGAATACACCATTAAGGGCACGACAAGAAAGATCATGGACAAACATCAAACGCCACCGTCCCAATGGGCTTTAGGTAGGCGTCATCATAGGGTCCACAGCCTGTCCGGTCATCGTTCAATTAAAGAGGAAAGCATAGTGGCGAACTGTAAAAGGGTCCACCACCAAGCATGCAGTACGTTGCAAAATGTTAAAACTACTTTTTGGTATAGTGAAAAATGGAATTTTGTAACCCGAATCAATTACATCTAAAATGAAATCATTCGCCCCTATACGGCGCCAGAATTCAATATGCTGCTTCAATCTACCTCTGACAATTATTTGCTTTTGACCCTGCTCGTACTCGTAATAATTGTGAGTAAATCTGTCAAAGTTAAAACAATAGTCATCTTTTAAACAGTATCTCTCTGTCAACTCATTTGCTTGTCGACGACTGGTTCCTGTGTGTCGTATGTTGGACGGACGGACAGTCTCTTCGGTAGTGATCAAACCCGCCACAGGCGAAACATTCCCCTGATCCGATCTCACTGTATGTGTAACTTTGGGTGCCTGGCGATCCATAAGAGCCTCGAAATGAACGTGGCCTGTAATATGACTGCTGCATAGTAGATCTAGGTGGTATTGAAGGTGAGCCCCATGACTTAGAAGGTAGATAAGAAGAAGCAGACACACCTTGACGAACTGCTGTGGCTGTAGCGGTCTTATCCCTAGAACTGGAGCGTTTACGTTTAAGCGCCCGGGTTTCCGCCTTGTAAATCTTAGATTCATCCTCGCTGTCGCTGGCTATTGGATTATCTTCGTATAGCTTTACAGTGTCCCAGCCCCCAGCAGACGAGTCGGCGATTCGTATAAGTTTATTACGTTTTCTCAACTTCTCGGACAGATCTTTTAATACTTCTTAGCAGTACCCTGTCTTTCCGTGCTCAATTGACCAGTCCGCCTGCTTTGCCGACTCTTCAATATCGTTGTTAAAGTCAAACTGAATTTTATTACCTTGGTATTTCCATACAAGGTCCTTGTCGGATTTCAACTTTTTCACTTCTGCGGCGACGTTAAAAGTACTGCCCTGTAACTCGTCCTTTAAAGCTTTTACCTCCTCTCGTTCGCTTCTTAATTCCGCCAGAACTTCAAATAACTGGTTTTGAACCTCTGTGCCGTTGTTCCCCACCACGTGTACTTTCTCATCGCCGTGAAAACTAAACGTGTTAGTCGGTCGTTGTCCCAAAGCTGAATGAATTGCCGCTCAATTATTGCACGAGAAAACTCGTGCAAATCTCATCGCTACACCTAGCGGAGACTCAACACGATTCAAGGGAAATTAATTTACTAATTCATTCTTCAAACGAAGAAAATTATATTTGACTCACAGCGTGACATAGAGCAGTATTTGCCCATGATTCTCGAAACAGGCAGAAGGAATGATTATACTGACTATGCTTGATTAAACTTCCAGCTAAAAAACAAGCAGTCTGTCCCGCCTATCGTAAATCGTTAATATAAACGCACTTGCAGTTAACGGAAGTTTTTTGGCTGGTAGTTTTATCAGGTGGTATGTTAATATGTTACGTTTACCCAAACCTCCACACAAGAATATTTATATAATAAGGATAGATATGTAGAAATACTGATATTAGCTTCTTGAGTGGTGGTTTGAGCCTGTATATTATGATATTCTATTGTTTAGTGTTCAGGTAAATGCTCGGATTATCCCTTAATATTTTGCAAATCCGAAGTTAGCATGTATAACACCATTTGCAAAACTGATACTGCAATATTTTCCCTATTATTTCTTCTTTCTCTATCTGTTCCATTTTTCTGTATTGTTAATGTTCACATTTGATTCCTTACGAGACGTCTTTAACTGTCTGTCCTTTTCCTCTTCTTCCTTTCTCTTTACATATATCTGTTAACTTCAGTAATGCATTTCCTATACCTTTCGTTTAAAATGTTTTATGATTGTAAAACTGCCATACTATTTATTTTGTAAACAAACTGTATAGGGACGGGTCGTAACTAATGTTGTAGAACTTGTGGCCCAACCCTTTTGCAAACTAATGTAAATGTTGCAATAAAATATGTTTAAACCATCTGACATCACGTAACGTTCTCCGACGTCATAAAACTAGAAAACAACATGGCGGAACTTGACAAGCGTAATATACTACGAAATAAGGTAATAAGAGTAAATCATACAGAAAATGTGGATAATCTACATAATAAATATAATATTATGTCAGTGCCTTTTAATATCAAGTTTATTAGGCTCGGCACGAAAACGAAGAAGAGCCTCGCCATTCTCCAGTTCGAGCCATTCTTCGTTTTGCTAAGCCTCGCCTAATAAACTTGATAGTAAAAGGCACTGACATAATATTCTCTATTTATCTCAGAAACGATATCATTTATGAAAACAAGAAAAAGTAGGGGACCAATAATAGAGCATTGTATCCAACTGGATTTAGTTCCTTGAATGGCAACTCGTTGTCCACTGTTACTCAGGTAATCAGCAAGCACTTTATGGGGGTTGGGTGGGGGAGTTGGGATTGTTTCAAATGAGTATAGGCTACTGGTTAGGTTAGATGTGACGTTCAGGTTGTCACAAGCCTAGCATTGTCAGCCACTGGTTTTGCTGGTCAGCAGATGTGCTGTCAGTTATGTTTTGACAGTCAGCATGGTACCAGGTGAGACAGGAGTCACATTCGACTTTTGACAAGTCCATGTTTGTGTGTTTGGTAACTTCCACACGGGAAAATGATCGATTTATTTCCTTTATAAGTACTACTTATATTTACTTTGGTCCAAGTTTCACTCGACATCACCGGACATGATCAACAGAAAGAAAAGGAATGTACGTTTATCACGTTTACCTTTGTCTTACCTGGTCTGTGTTTCAATGAAAGTCGTAAAAGAAAAGAAAAACAAGCAGTAGGTGATCTACATTAACACGTATGTGCTCGAGAGGCGGGTCTGAGAGGCGGGTCTCTGAAGCCATTACTGGTGGCGATGTAAGGCCCAAGGTGTGGGCGATGTTAGGCCCAATGTGTGGAAAAAAAATGCTCTGAACTGTTCAAATAATTATTAACAATGGAATGTTTAGATATTCATGTTATGTAGAAAACTAACGGGACGGCACCTATTATATGCCGTGTGTCCCTTATACTGGTGTAATAAATTATGTTCGCCGGAAAGCAACCTCTGCATTAGATGGTACACAGTACAGGTGCGGATTCAGATTTGAGTAGGACATTCCCCGTCCCCACACTCCAGGTTATTTGTTTGTTTCCTACAGGGCATTCGGAATTCCAGTGCATTGTCAGCATTGTTTAGTGATCAGCAACTATTATAATGTTTGCTGGAATTAGGGAGCGCGCGCTCCGGTCTCCCTCGCCCCACCCACCCACTACGCCCTTGTCGTATATTAAATGGCCGATATCCTCTTCATGTCGGTAGCAAAACGGACGTTAGACCATAAACAGATTACTAAGCATTAAAGGGGTTGATACACTATTTTTAAACACGATTTATTTTAAAGGGCTCTGAAAAACTCGAAAAAAGCTGAAAGAAATATCAAAATGCCATGAAAAATACAGCAGATATGACCGATTGAAAATTTGCAAAGGACATAAATGGAGGTAGCCATCTTGGAACGATGACGTCATCGCGCCTATTTTTCATTTGCAGTGATTTTCTTTGCTTTAAAAGACATTTTGTCACTATTACATATATGGTAAAAAGGCGCGATGACGTCATCGTTCAAAGTTGGCCGTCTCCATTTATGTTTCTTTGCAAATTTTCAATAGGTCATATCTCCTTTAGTTTTCATGGCATTTTGATATTTCTTCCAGCTTTTTTTCAAGATTTTTAAAGTCCTTTAAAATAAACCTTGTTTGAAAATAGCGCATCAAGCCCTTTAAACATTAATATTTTTGCAATAATAATATACAAACCTAATTTATTTTACAAAATACAGTCTACTCGGCGACATTCGGACATTATTGGGTCGAACTTGCCGTATATTAAATGACCGATATCCTCTTCATGTTGATAGCAAAACGGACGTCAGACTATAAACAGATTACTAGGTATTAAAAAATTATATATTTGTAATAATAATATACAAACCTAAGTTATTTTACCAAATAGAGTCTACTCGGCGACATTCGGACATTATTGGGTCGAACTGATTTGAGACCGAAACGTCAAAATGGATAACGCATAATTCGGCTACATTTGAAAAGTTATTCCCGAAGTTATAATATTCCTCATTTACTGTTTTAATAATTCGAAAAGAAAACAGTAAGTTAACTGGAAAAGATAAGAACGCCAATTCGTCTCAAAAGCACGGCTAGATATCATTTCAAGACCGTTTCGAAACGTTACCTTTCTTCTGGCGTCATAATTTCTGTTTACAGTACACCAAGAAAGAATGCCATTACTTCATAACATATTTTTATCATGAAAGTTATCCTGTTCCTTTTGTCGAGTCATTAAACGTCTTCATCATCAATAATGTAATATGAAATAGATTAAACCCAGTTACATTTCTATGCGTGAACGATCGGGATTTCTCAGTGCAAGAATATTCATAATCGCTATATATTAATAACTAACGTAGAACACAATTATATCTAACGTTGCTAACTTAGAACACAATAATAACTAACGTTGCGACGTTAAGTCGTGACGTCAACAACGTGTTTCTGACGTCGACGTCATCCGCCGATAACGTTCAATAAAGCGAATATTTGTTTATAAAAACGTAATTTAAATGTAATAAATAAATTATTTAACTGCTGGGATCGACTATTGGGTAATCCTTCACTTGATGGTAGACGTGCTTCGTTTTTTCACTCACTCTCGTGCGCTCGTTCGTGAAAAGAACCACACGTCTGCCACTCGTGAAGGATTTCCTTATAATCGATCCCAGCAGTTAAATAATCTCTATTTCCTGTTTGATTGTGCGCTATTTGCAGGTCTACGTCTAAGTGTCTTATCAATCGTGACATACCACCCCCACACCAACACATTTCAATTCGTCCCCAGACAGATATGGCACGGAACGAAACTCGAAATGCTATCTATTGTTTGGGGCGCTTGTTTCAGCCAAAGGCTTTTCGGCAATTATTTCACTAATATACGATTAACCGATGAAAGCTATACCTCAGTATGTTTGCCTTTTTTGGTGGTAATGGCAAATTCATGGCACCAACTTCAAAATGACCTTATCTGGAAATGTCAGTATTTCTAAAATAATCCCATGCGCATGCGTCTGTTTTCCTTGTTTTCCAATATGGCGCATCATGACGTCACGTCGTGGAACATTCTATTTTTGCGCTAGGGCGGATTCAATTTTTTTAAAAGAAAAACACTGTTTTTCCAAGGTAAGTTTTCTCTCGACATGCCCAAACAATGTGTGAAAGGGTTAAAGGGTTAAAGATGGGGTTTGAGGGAGGGGAAGTGGGTGGTAATGAAATCAAATCCGGGGATGGTGGGTGAATGGGTGGGGGCAGTCGACATTTTTCATTTTTTCTTATATTTTTTATTGGGAGTAGTAAGCCACGTAATTTCAGGGGAGATATTTTTATAAAAAAAAAAAGAAGAAAAAAAGCTTGGGGTATCCTGTAAATTTTCTAAAGGTGAACGCTTTTTTTTTCAGTTTGTTTGTTTTAAATGTGTGTATTCTGGGCTTGCAAAAAACTTTCCTTGAACAGGGGGTAAGGTGGGGGTTGGGTGGGTGTTGGGATTGTGTGAGAACGTATATTATCCGGAAGACCTATTCCCGCCTAACAGAAGTTTGGGTTTTTTCTAATCCACAAGTTATGTCTCCCACCCTGACCGACCACTTCGCACCCTGCCTCCACCCAAGCACCCGGCCCGGGGAATATACAACATGCGTATAAAACAAAACATTGCAGATCAAGTAGCTAAGCACCCAAGAAAGATACACTCGTCAACATCCACATTAATTAGCATTTGTTTGTTTGTATGGTGTTTTACGTCATTTTCAACACATGCAAGGTTATATATGACTAGGGCTGAAACGAGTACCCGGGTATAAATTTATTACCCGTTACCCGATGTTACTCTTTCACTGCCGATTTTCTGGGTAATGTTTCTGTGTTTGCCAAGTTTATTTTGGTCAAACTTACATATAAACATTTCCGGATTTGTTTACCACCAGATGTAGTATTGATAAAGTTATCTCCCGTACACTGGTTATAAAATGAAAGTTTATTGTGCGGGACAGTCAATTGCAAGTCACCGTTCGGCGACAGTGGCCGTGAAGGAGT
Source organism: Cyrtodaria siliqua (assembly GCA_037043455.1). Taxonomy (NCBI): domain Eukaryota; kingdom Metazoa; phylum Mollusca; class Bivalvia; order Adapedonta; family Hiatellidae; genus Cyrtodaria; species Cyrtodaria siliqua. The sequence continues at coordinate 48,016 of JAWPHD010016468.1, forward strand.
TTATTTTACAAGAGGTTACACGTTTGATTTATTTCATGTCTTTCGTTCCAACTCTATACTATTGTACTGCTCGAAATAAATGTAACACACCGGGCGTTGTTATAAATTTGTACAAAATTACTTTTTGCGGTTTATTGTTAAACTTCCAAATCTCGTTCTTCGGTTTCTCTTCTTATATTTAAGGCAGAAAGAATATAATTATATCCCTACACACAGGATATAATTCTCTTTAATTTGAGACTACTCGCAGACTACTCGCAGACTGCAGGTTCAGATTTGAGCAAAACTACAACATTAGGAAGTAGCATAAAATAGGCCATCGTCAGACTTTTCAAATAACATTGATTGACATTTTTAGAAAACAGGAATATTCTGAAAATACCAGTTCATTCTAAACATAATTGTCTTTCATTTGAGACCATTTGCAGACTGTTGCTTTAAGAAATGTCAATTTCTATAGAATTACCAACGGAAGTGCATACCTGTACATTACATTTTGATTGTATTTTCTATCTGAAAGCATCAGTCGAAATCTGACAATTTCTATAGAATTACCAATGAAAGTGTATTTTAACGTGAAATTGTGAGTATCTTTTTATCTGAAAGCCTCAGTGCAAATCTATATCTATCTCTGTCTATGGATACTGCATCTCTGGTTTATTTTGTTCCTGGTTCGAAAGATAGCCAAATTGGACCAGTAACACAGAAGTTATATGGTGCCTGATTTAGTTAAATATGCTATATTTCGTCCCTTTAACAGGATAGGGCCTTTGTTTTTCATCTGATCTTTACCTGGCCAGAATTTCGCCTTTTTTTCCATCTAATCTTTAGCAAACGCGCCAGATCATTTATTTCAGTGAAAGCATGGACATTCAAAAACCCGTCAGATCAGACCATTAACACTGCAATTATGGCCCTAGACTTTCTTAAAAAGGCTATATTTTGCCTTGTTCAAACGAAGGGGTCTGTCTTCATTTTTCATGTGATCTTTACCAAAGTGGGCAGCATGTGTGTGTTCATGTGGGGGTATTATATTTATTTTAAAGGTTACAATTGCAAAACGATCACAATGCATTGTTATTTTGTACATATGTATTGCAATGTTTTATAAGCATTGCACTGGAAAGATCTTGAGTGTACATACAACCTATTGCTCATTGAACCAGAAAACAATCAACAAAGCAACAAAATCTTATTTACATATCAAATAATCAGGAAATCAACAAAATCATATTTACAAATTGAAAATTGGCATCTTGCCAATGTGCCATCTTGCCAATGTAAACTCGTATTTCTCAACAACGGACACTTTTTTGCATCAATGAATTCCGATCAGATCAACGGTCCCTGTTCTTGGTAAGGTTTTGGAGGCAGAAAATATAACAGAATAGAATAAACGCGCATGCGTAGTACTATATGTCGGCCATATGCAATCAAGTAAGTATTGAACAGAATATCAACGGGAAATAGAAGGCATTTTCCAACAGTTTATGTTGGCTTGTATGCCCAAAATATATTCATACATACATTTTATTTTATTGCATTGTTTCTTCTACTTACCTGATGCAAGAACTTTATAAATAACAGACAAAAACAGTAC
>JAWPHD010016469.1:0-49614 GCA_037043455.1 Cyrtodaria siliqua
CTACAAGTTGAAGTTTTTACTATATAACTCTAGGTAAACAAAAATGGCCACTGGCAGCCATGTTTAATGTCGAATCAAAATACTTTTCGACAAGGATCAACATCTTGTCATGCTGATCATTTCAGAAAAAGTCCCATATCAATATCACTTACAGTTTTCAAGAAGTAGTCGCTACAAACTTTTTTTTAAAAATCTGTTTTTAGCCATGGCGGCCATCTGTTTAAAGTTGCATCGAAATAAATTTCGACAAGGATCAACATCATGTCATGCTGATCATTTTAGAAAATGTCCCATATCAATATCACTTATAGTTTTCAAGAAGTAGTCGCTACAAACTTATTTTTTTAAAATCTATTTTTAACTGTGGCAGCCATCTTGAATTTCTGGCCGATCTGAAATTTTGCTAGGATCAATTAGACATTAAGAGCAACATTCCTGTTAAGTTTCATGAAAATCCGCCAAGTAGTTTCAGAGGAGTAGTCGCTACAAGTTTTTACTATATAACTCTATGTAAACAAAGATGGCCGCTGGCAGCCACGTTTAACGTCGAATCAAAACGATTTTTGATAAGGACCAACATCATGTCATGTTGATCATTTTAGAAAAAGTCCCATATCAATATCACTTACAGTTTTCAAGAAGTAGTCGCTACAAACTTTTTTTTAAAAATCTGTTTTTAGCCATGGCGGCCATCTGTTTAAAGTTGCATCGAAATATATTTCGACAAGGATCAACATCATGTCATGCTGATCATTTTAGAAAGTGTCCCATATCAATATCACTTATAGTTTTCAAGAAGTAGTCGCTACAAACTTATTTTTTAAAATCTATTTTTAACTGTGGCAGCCATCTTGAATTTCTGGCCGATCTGAAATTTTGCTAGGATCAATTAGACATTAAGAGCAACATTCCTGTTAAGTTTCATGAAAATCCGCCAAGTAGTTTCAGAGGAGTAGTCGCTACAAGTTTTTACTATATAACTCTATGTAAACAAAGATGGCCGCTGGCAGCCACGTTTAACGTCGAATCAAAACGATTTTTGATAAGGACCAACATCATGTCATGTTGATCATTTTAGAAAAAGTCCCATATCAATATCACTTATAGTTTTCAAGAAGTAGTCGCTACAAACTTGTATTTTGAAAATTTATTTTTAGCCGTGGCGGCCATCTTGAATTTCCTGCTGACCTGAAATTTTGCTAGGATCATTTAGACATCAAGAGCAACATTCCTGTGAAGTTTCATGAAAATCCGTCAGTAGTTTCAGAGGAGTAGTCGCTACAAGTTTTCATTATATAACTCTATGTAAACAAAGATGGCCGCTGGCAGCCATGTTTAACGTCAAATCAAAACGATTTTCGACAAGGACCAACATCATGTCATGCTGATCATTTTAGAAAAAGTCCCATATCAATATCACTTATAGTTTTCAAGAAGTAGTCGCTACAAACTTGAATTTAAAAAATCTATTTTTAGCTTTGGCGGCCATCTTGGATTTCACATCAACATGAATTTTTGCTAGGATCAACTAGACTTCATGGGCAACATTTCTGTAAAGTTTTATGAATATCCATCCGGTAGTTTCAGAGGAGTAGTCGCTACAAATAAAAGTTAACGGACAGACGGACGGACGGACAGACGGACGGACGACGGACGCCGCACCACGGCATAAGCTCTGCTGATCTCTGATCAGTAGAGCTAAAAATCAAATTTGACAGACCCTAGTTTATTTATTGCGTGAGTAAAGAGCCGAGTTTTGCCTTCTTATTACCTTTTTAAGCAATATCGAAACATTTTCGGGTTTTCAGGGACTAGGAAAATGATCAAATGATTTAATTTTTTATCAAATTTATTTCAAACAAACTCAAAAACACTAAAAATTGAAACTGAGCTTACCCTCGTTCGATCTCCGGCGTCGCGAAATCCAATGATAATACTCACCAATACTCACTGTACATAGCAATATCCAGGGTACGTTATACCACAGTGATCTTGTCATCAATAGGTTTACAAATGGTGTACATATATTGTAAAATTTGTCTGTAGTTGGCGGGATAGCTACTTTAACATGATATCAGATGCATAGAAGAAACATTCTGGCAGAATTTGTTGGAAAACAGTGACCCTAAATTCTGCACATGATGTTTGATTCATATGAGGAACATTCTGGTGAAAAAAAAGCAAGATATGCATGTCGTAGTGGAGACAGAACGTAGCCTATATTTCGTCGAAAGTGGATTAGTGACCCAAAACTTTGCACATGATGTAAGATGCTTGTATGGAACATTCTGCAAAAGTTTGGAGAAAATCCTTCGAGAAAGAAGCAAGATATGCATGTCATAGTGGAGACAGTATGTGACCTATATTTCGTAAAAAGTAGGTCACAGCAACCGAAAATGGTGCACATGAGGTTGGACCCATATAATGAACATTCTGGTGGAGTTCGGTGAAATCCTATAAGTAACGAAGAAGATATAAAATTTTGAAAGGAAAATCAGACGCATAGACGGACAAACATAAACGGACGGACGAACGTACAAACTGACACGCATACAACGGATGACATTGTGATCGCTAAGTCAAGATCCGTAAGCGGAGTAACATGAAACAACCAACTAGAAATCAAGAGCAACATTCCTATAAAGTTTCATAAAAATCCATTAAGCAGTTTCAGGAGTAGACGTCACAATATTTTTCTATATAACTCTTTGTAAACAAAGATTTGATGTTGAATCAAAATGTTTTTCGTCATGTTGATCATTTTAGTCAAGGTCCCATATCAGTATAGTTTATAGTTTCCGAGAAGTAGTCGCTACAAACTTCTTTTTTTTAACAATCTATTTTTAGCTGTGGTGGCCAACATTCCTGTAAAGTTTTATGAAAATCCATTTAGTATTTTCAGAGGATTAGTCAACACAATAAAGGACAGACAGAAGACGCACCATAGCACAAGCTCTGCTCATCTGTGATCAAAGAGCTTAAAATCAAGATTGCTGTTCCTTTCCAATGGATTAAATGCTACTTTTTTCAGATCCCTTTATAAGCTGTGAAATGATAAAATCCCTTTAACTACCTTATTTTTTGTAAGAGTGTACTCTGAAACAAACATGTAACATTTTTTTGGCCTAACTGATCTCTCTCAATCAACATAGTGTAAAACTTGGAGTGGAGTGTTGTAATGTAATTTGCTTAGTCACTTTTTTGCATGGAATATGGGTTATTTTTGGGAAGGAGATTTGAGAAAAATTATTTAAGAGTTGACTTTTGTTAATATTTACATCGGCTGATTTGCAGCTGATGCTGTCACTATTTCTACTAATACAGTCATTGTAATTTCTTCTGCTTACACAACAAGGGCCTACTTACATTCTTGAGACATCATTCAGTTTTTCCAGTATTTTCTCTTACTGATTTAACATAAAACAGTGTATCACTTACATATAATGATCCACATAGTGCGGATTTCATTTATTGTCCACTGCCAAAAGTGGAGAACTATTGAATTTGCATTTCCGTCAGTCGTTCCATCTTCACTTTCCTTTCCAACCAATTACTTTAATATTTATAATCCGAGCTTGATGAAACTTTAGGACAATGTCTATGGCCATACTATCTAGGTCAAGTTCAACAAGAGCATCAAGAATTGTAGGGCAATCCATAGTCCCTCACCGGCCCAGACAAACATTTTCCAGACATTTTCTATGATGGTACGCAACACACCACTATCCCAAGATGTATTCACATTCCAAGTTTGGTGTCTTTTAGTGTTATAGTATTGAAAATACCGTCCGGACAAGCATTTTCTATGACAGAGGTCACAGGCCAAGGTCACAATGACCTTATTTTGGTACACGACACACTGCTATCCCAAGATGTATTCACATACCAAGTTTGGTATCTCTAAGTGTTATAGTATTGAAAATACGGTCCGGTCAAGCATTTTCTATGACAGAGGTCACAGGTTAAGGTCAAAATGACCTTATTTTGGTAAGCGACACATCGCTATCCCAAGATGTATTCACATACCAAGTTTGGTATCTCTTAGTGTTATAGTATTGAAAATATGGCCCGGACAAGCATTTTTCTATGACAGAGGTCACAGGTCAAGGTCATAGTGGCCTTATTTTGGTACGCGACACACTGCTATTCCAAGATGTATCCACATACCAAGTTTGTTATCTCTAAGTGTTATAGTATTGAAAATACGGTCCAGACAAGCATTTTCTATGACAGAGGTCACAGGTCAAGGTCACAATGACCTTATTTTGGTTCGTGACAAACTGCTATCCCAAGATGTATTCACATACCAAGTTTGGTATCTAAGTGTTATAGTATTGAAAAAACGGTCCGGACAAGCATTTTCTATGACAGAGGTCACAATGATCTTATTTTGGTACGCGACACACCGCTATTCCAAGATGTATTCACATACCAAGTTTGGTATCTCTAAGAGTTAAAGTATTGAAAATACGGTCCGGACAAGCATTTTCTATGAAAGAGGTCACAGGTCAAGGTCACAGTGACCTTATTTTGCTACGCGACACACCACTATCCCAAGATGTATCCACATACCAAGTTTGGTATCTCAAAGTCTTATAGTATTGAAAATATGGCCCGGACAAGCATTTCGGAAGGACGGACGGACAGGGTGCAAACCTATAGTCCCCCCGGGATAGGTGGGGGACTAATAACCATCCAGATCGCACCATTAATGCCAGAGTAAAGGCCCTTGGATTTTTTCAAAATCGACTGTCGTTTTCGAACAATAACTATAATATTTTAATTTGATCTTGATGAAACATTAGAACACTGTTAATGGCCATAATATGTAGGCCAAGTTTGATAACCAGATCGCACACATTTTGCGGTTTCTGCTCAGTAACTTATTTAACATTTATAATTCAATCTTGATAAAACTTGGGATCATTGTTTGTAGGCATAATATTTCGGCCAAGTTCGATAACTGGCCACATTGCATCTATCATGCCAGAGTTATGGCCCTTTGATTTTTAAAACTTGATTATTTTTGCGGTTTCCGCTCAAAGACTTAAACATTTATAATCCACTCTTGATGAAATATAGGGACCATGTTTATAGCAAATAGAAACCGATCAAGTTTGATAACCAGTCAGATCGCACCTTTTATGCTGGAGTTATAGCACTTGGATTTTAAAAGATGTGGGTGTTATGATATCACTCATAATGCATATTTTAAAATAAGATCATGGCATCCTGGGAGGAAGGGGCTACAACTCTGTTCACTGATATAAACACTCAGATCAGGTTTGGTAAAGACCAGATGAAAATTGAAGTTGCCAAAGATTTAATAAAGCAAAATAAGGATTTTTTCTATTAAATCAAGGACCATAATTCTTACATTATTAATCAGATCTTGCTTGTTTTCGAACTTTTATTAAAATCAACACTATCTGGCCAAGATTGGTAAAGATCCGAAGCAAAATGAAGGGGCTAGAGACTTAATCAGAGCTCCAGATAAGGTGCGTATTTGCGTAAATACGCACCTTATACGCAAATAAAATGGTAGAAAAAGCAATATAAATACAAAACCATGCGTATCAAAACGCAAAAGAAATGCCTGATACGCAATTCCTCGCAAATTGCTAGCGTATTGTGCAATTTTTCATTTCAAATCGATCGCGTATTTGCCCAGAGTTCTCACAATATCTCGAAACAAAATCAAATATAGGTAAAAGACCGAAACTGCCGAGTGAACAGACTGGTTCCGAAATTCAGTTTATATTGTGCGCGATTTACTCATTTTTGCCTGTACCCTTTTTATATCGTGTAGGCGCTCAGCGATCTAAATCAAGCGGCGGTTAAAAATGTCGGCGAATGTAAACAAACGCGGACGGATAAAAACACCGCAATAAAACACAAATAAATACATTTAGTAACTATTTTGACCACAGTAAGTCAAAGGAGGCAAAACAAATTTCAAAAATAATGTTAGATGATGTACTTTTCATTGTTGTCTACGATTCACAAGGCATATGTTACAGTTTACATATGACCACAGATACCGGTTTAAAAAAATATTCTTATATTCTATTAACACAGATACCGGTTTAAAAAAAAATCAAAAAATCTTATATTCTATTAAATACAGTATGCACACAACATAATGATAAAAGTGATAAAACATGTTTGATTATGTGTTTTGTTTGTTGTAAGTTAATTTTTCAAGGAAATACTCAAATGAAAACATCCGGGTAGGATAAAAATACCCAATTAAATAAAAATCAGTGGGTATCCGGAAAAAAAATACCCAATTAAAATTCAAAATACCCATTTTTTAAAAAAAACAGTGGGTATTTACCCAATTGATGCAAAAGTTATCTGTTTCTCTGCTTAATGAAGCCAAATATAGCATTTTTAAATATTTCGGATGAATGATGAAGGTACTAGAGCACTAACAGGCAAAATGTTACCAGACAACGGACGAAAAGAGGTCACAACAGCTCACGTGAGCCTTCGGTTAAGGTGCGCTTAAAATGACTCCAAAGGGGACTTAATACTCAATTTAACTTCAACACTCCACTCCTTTACTCCACTCCATGCTTTACACTTTGCTATTGCTTGATGTGATCCTGTGACTTTGGGATTGCATTTGAGGATACTGGGATCAAGGTCTGATTGAACAACTTTACTGCGCAGTTTCATAAGCCATTTAAGCGAAGGTGTGTCAAACCTATTCCAAAAAGTGGGCCATTCCTGCACAGCTCAGACTGGTACCATACCAGTGCCTGTTATAGCGATCAAATGCTGTACAGAGTACCTCAACAGGGTATATAAACTGTAATCAATATAAAGGCTAGCACTCGTAAGTGAAAAACCTATCTGCAAACAGCCAAACTTCTTTCATCATGGAAAAGAGTAATTTTAAATGGGATAAAATACTGAAAGATGAAAAGGAAGAGAGGGATTTCTGCGAATGGTTTTGGGATCTTTCAAATGGAGATGATTTAATTTATTGTTTGAACAAGTTTTGGGCGAATAATAAAAAAGAAGATGTCATAAGGCGTGAAAAAGTTAGTCCACAAATATACTGTGTTCTCATCACAGATGAAACATTCAATATAGGAAAAGACTGGAAACTTTGCAAAGTTGGGTTCACTAATGCTTCGACTTGGCAACTGACTGATCAGGCTCTCAAACAAGAGGTCAATGACCTTGAAGCTCTACTGATTGATTTTGATTTCAGGAAGTAGTCGCTACAGACTTGTTTTTTGAAAAATTATTTTTAGCCGTGGCGGCCATCTTGAATTTCCGGCCGACCTGAAATTTTGCTAGGATCAATTACACATCAAGAGCAACATTCCTGTTAAGTTTCATGAAAATCTGTCGAGTAGTTTCAGAGGAATAGTCGCTACAAGTTTTCATTATATAACTCTATGTAAACAAAGTTGCCCGCTGACAGCCATGTTTAACATCGAATCGAAACTATTTTTGACAAGACTAACATCATGTCATGCTGATCATTTTACAAAAAGTCCCATATCAATATCACTTATAATTTTCAAGAAGTAGTCGCTACAAACTTGTATTTTGAAAATCTATTTTTAGCAGTGGCGGCCATCTTGAATTTCTTGCCGACCTGAAATTTTGCTAGGATCAATTAGACATCAAGAGCAACATTCCTGTGAAGTTTCATGAAAATCCGTCAAGTAGTTTCAGAGGAGTAGTCGCTACAAGTTTTCATTATATAACTCTATGTAAACAAAGATGGCCGCTGACAGCCATGTTTAACATTGAATCAAAATAATGTTCGACTCGGATAACCATCATGTCATGCTGATCATTTTAGAAAAGTCCCATATCAATATCACTTATAGTTTTCAAGAAGTAGTCGCTACAAACTTATTTTTTAAAAATCTATTTTTAGCCGTGGCGGCTATCTTGAATTTCTGGCCGATCTGAAATTTTGCTAGGATCAATTAGACATCAAGAGCAACATTCCTGTGAAGTTTCATGAAAATCCGTCAAGTAGTTTCAGAGGAGTAGTCGCTACAAGTTTTCATTATATAACTCTATGTAAACAAAGATGGCCGCTGGCAGCCATGTTTAACGTCGAATCAAAACGATTTTCGACAAGGACCAACATCATGTCATCCTGATCATTTTAGAAAAAGTCCCATATCAATATCTCTTATAGTTTTCAAGAAGTAGTCGCTACAAACTTATTTTTTAAAAATCTATTTGTAGCCGTGGCGGCCATCTTGAATTTCCGGCCGACCTGAAATTTTGCTAGGATCAATTAGACATCAAGAGCAACATTCCTGTGAAGTTTCATGAAAATCCGTCAAGTAGTTTCAGAGGAGTAGTCGCTACAAGTTTTCATTATATAACTCTATGTAAACAAAGATGGCCGCTGGCAGCCATGTTTAACGTCGAATCAAAACAATTTTCGACAAGGACCAACATCATGTCATGCTGATCATTTTAGAAAAAGTCCCATAGCAATATCCCTTAGAGTTTTCAAGAAGTAGTCGCTACAAACTCGTTTCTTAAAAACCTAGTTTTAGATTTGGCGGCCATCTTGGATTTCACATCTACATGAATTTTTGCTAGGATCAACTAGACTTCATGGGCAACATTTCTGTAAAGTTTCATGAAAATCCATTCAGTAGTTTCAGAGGAGTAGTCGCTACAAAAAAAAGTTTACGGACAGACGGACGGACAGACAGACGGACGGACGGACGGACGACGGACACCGCACCACGGCATAAGCTCTGCTGATCTCTGATCAGTAGAGCTAAAAAACCAGAACGGAAAAACTCATTGAATTAATAAAATCAAGAACAGAAACAGAAACAGGAACAGAAGCAAAATGTACAGTGCTTTTTACGTTACCAATTAGTTATACAGATACAACTCCCAGAGCTTACATAGAAGAAAAGATAAGGCGAAAAGTTGGTTTACCACTGGATGATAAGTGTGTAAGGGCTCTAAAATTACCTGTCCCTACTGAATGGGTAGTGACACGTCAATCCCACATAGACAAAATTAAATCCAGAGAGGACGAAGAGAGGAAAAACAATGGCGGTTTGGCTACCACAAAAATATTTAACGATTTTCCCGATTTTTATGTACCTGACGACCTTCAAACACTGGAAAAAAGCTTCACAAAGAAACTAATAATCAAAGAATAAGGTAACTAACTTTAACTAAAATATAGTTTATTTATTACATTAAAGGGTATGTAGCGACACAGCCAAACCATCTTTATTATTGAGAGTTTTGAAATACTTGAATAAGGGTGAAAGAATTATCAAAATAGGATGATAAACAAAGAAGATATGATCATTTGAAGTTTCTGTTGAAACGGATGTGGAAGCGGCCATTTTGAGAGCTATGACATCACGGTTCTGAATTCCCATATATGGAATATTTATAAATATGAAAATTTACTAATTTATAGGGAAAAAATGACAGCAACTGTATGAAAAATATGTAATACTTAATGGCAATAATGATTTATATCACCAGTAAAAAACCCCATTCATTTGCAGTGATTTTCTTCGTTTTAAATGATATTTATCAATATTCAACATATGGTAATATGGAACTATGACGTCATAGTTCTAAAAATGGCCGCTCCCATATTCGTTTTAGAACAATCTTTAAATGGTCATATATTTTATGTTTATCATCTGATTTAGATAATTCTTCCACCTTTTTCCAAGTTTTTCAGAACTCTCAATAACAGAGTTTGTTTGGCTGTGTCGCTACATTCCCTTTAAGGAGATTAATATAATGTATGTATCTATATGTTACAATTCTCCAAACCCCTGCTACCCAATCACTCTCTCCCTCACTAAATGAACTTGGTAATTATAATTTCTGAAAAACGAACTACCAAGGTATGTCATTTTTAGTTTTCCTTATATATATCATCAAACATGGGAGTGACTGTTTTTTCCCCTGGTGCCAAACTTAAAGTATTTTTCATTTCCCCTCCCGCAACCCTGGTCAAGTTGGTGTGGGTAGGTAGGTAGGTAAAAAAATATTTTTAATTATTTCAAAACAGGTAATCTTTTTCTTTTCTCACAGGTTTTAGATATCTGCGTTAATAATATATACAATTCATAAACAGTTGTTAATTAAAAATGACAATTCAAACAGGTAAAGATATTTATTCATGTAAGTATAACGTTCACATGGTGTAATTAGGTTTTTCCACATCTGGCAGTGTTCTAGCATGTTTTTGTATATTACCCTGCTTAAAATCTTTAGACCATGACACGGAAAATATCAAAACAAATATAGATTTTTGTCAAATCAATAAATAATGAGCTTCAGCATAGTCCAATAAGTTATTATCAGTATGCAGTGAAACATACAAACTAAAAACATAAAATAACTTGACGTGTTTATTTTTAGTCATAAGAATATGGAAATGTCCGACACATATCGAGAGCATAGTGTAAAACTGTTGTATCTTGTTCTTTATATATACAGTGTTTTATCTACCCCTGCGTTATGCGTCAAATACGCAGTATTTTCCAATTTGACGCACAAATATTGTTGCCGAAACGTACATTGACGCAGACGAAAAAGGAGCCGTAAAGTAAACGTAGTCATAAGCGATTTTCATGACATAAGTGTAATTTACGCGCACTTGTCGCACAATGAAACAACGATTTTCATTGGCTGCATTGTATGCAATGTCCAATCAAATGAGTTGTTCCGAGATGATGCCGGCGTTCTACGCAAAATGTCAAAAAAACAAAAGCAGATTTAAAACAAACAAAATTACAGTTAAAGGACCGCGTTTGCCCCCAACCTTCACTGATGACAACAACAATGTCGAGTCCCAATCAGCAAAGGACGAGGTAACGGGTAACCCGCAATTGTTGAGAAACGTACAGCTGGCTACGTTTTGAAAAATAATGCGATGAATTTGGAGGATTTATGTTCTGCCATGTGTGCAGAGAAGCCAAACTGAACAAGAGGTCAATGACCTTGAAGCTCTACTGATTGATTTTGATTTCAGGAAGTAGTCGCTACAGACTTGTTTTTTGAAAATCTATTTTTAACCGTTGCGGCCATCTTGAATTTCCGGCCGACCTGAAATTTTGCTAAGATCAATAAGACATTAAGAGCAACATTCCTGTGAAGTTTCATGAAAATCCGTCAAGTAGTTTCAAAGAAGTAGTCGCTACAAGTTTTCATTATATAACTCTATGTAAACAAAGCAGCCATGTTTAAGGTCAAATCAAAACGATTTTCGACAAGGACCAACATCATGTCATACTGATCATTTTAGAAAAAGTCCCATATCAATATCTCTTATTGTTTTGAAGAAGTAGTCGCTACAAACTTATTTATTTTAAATCTATTTTTAGCTGTGGCGGCCATCTTGAATTTCCGGCCGACCTGAAATTTTTCTAGGATCAACTAGACATCAAGAGCAACATTCCTGTGAAGTTTCATGAACATCCGTCAAGTAGTTTCAGAGGAGTAGTCGCTACAAGTTTTTACTATATAACTCTATGTAACCAAAGATGGCCACTGGCAGCCATGTTTAACGTCGAATCAAAATAATTTTCCACAAGGATCTACATCATGTCATGCTGATCATTTTAGAAAAAGGCCCATATCAATATCACTTATAGTTTTCAAGAAGTAGTCGCTACAAACTTATTTTTTAAAAATCTATTTTTAGCTGTGACGGCCATCTTGAATTTCCGGCCGACCTGAAATTTTGATAGGATCAATTAGACATCAAGAGCAACATTCCTGTAAAGTTTCATGACAATCCGCCAAGTAGTTTCAGAGGAGTAGTCGCTACAAGTTTTTACTATATAACTCTATGTAAACAAAGATGGCCGCTGGCAGTCATGTTTAACGTTGAATCAAAACGATTTTTGACTAGGATCAACATCATGTAATGCTGATCATTTTAGAAAAAGTCCCATATCAATATCACTTATAGTTTTCAAGAAGTAGTCGCTACAAACTTATTTTTTAAAAATCTATTTTTAGCTGCGACGGCCATCTTGAATTTCCGGCCGACCTGAAATTTTTCTAGGATCAATCAGACATCAAGAGCAACATTCCTGTAAAGTTTCATGACAATCCGCCAAGTAGTTTCAGAGAAGTAGTCGCTACAAGTTTTTACTATATAACTCTATGTAAACAAAGATGGCCGCTGGCAGCCATGTTTAACGTTGAATCAAAACGATTTTTGACTAGGATCAACATCATGTCATGCTGATCATTTTAGAAAAAGTCCCATATCAATATCACTTATAGTTTTCAAGAAGAAGTCGCTACAAACTTGTATTTTAAAACTCTATTTTTAGCTTTGGCGGCCATCTTGGATTTCACATCAACATGAATTTTTGCTAGGATCAACTAGACTTTATGGGCAACATTTCTGTAAAGTTTCATGAATATCCATCCAGTAGTTTCAGCTGTGAAGTCGCTACAAGTTTTTACTATATAACTCTATGTAAACAAAGATGGCCGCTGGCAGCCATGTTTAACGTTGAATCAAAACGATTTTTGACTAGGATCAACATCATGTCATGCTGATCATTTTAGAAAAAGTCCCATATCAATATCACTTATAGTTTTCAAGAAGAAGTCGCTACAAACTTGTATTTTAAAACTCTATTTTTAGCTTTGGCGGCCATCTTGGATTTCACATCAACATGAATTTTTGCTAGGATCAACTAGACTTTATGGGCAACATTTCTGTAAAGTTTCATGAATATCCATCCAGTAGTTTCAGCTGTGAAGTCGCTACAAGTTTTTACTATATAACTCTATGTAAACAAAGATGGCCGCTGGCAGCCATGTTTAACGTTGAATCAAAACGATTTTTGACTAGGATCAACATCATGTCATGCTGATCATTTTAGAAAAAGTCCCATATCAATATCACTTATAGTTTTCAAGAAGAAGTCGCTACAAACTTGTATTTTAAAACTCTATTTTTAGCTTTGGCGGCCATCTTGGATTTCACATCAACATGAATTTTTGCTAGGATCAACTAGACTTTATGGGCAACATTTCTGTAAAGTTTCATGAATATCCATCCAGTAGTTTCAGCTGTGAAGTCGCTACAAGTTTTTACTATATAACTCTATGTAAACAAAGATGGCCGCTGGCAGCCATGTTTAACGTTGAATCAAAACGATTTTTGACTAGGATCAACATCATGTCATGCTGATCATTTTAGAAAAAGTCCCATATCAATATCACTTATAGTTTTCAAGAAGAAGTCGCTACAAACTTGTATTTTAAAACTCTATTTTTAGCTTTGGCGGCCATCTTGGATTTCACATCAACATGAATTTTTGCTAGGATCAACTAGACTTTATGGGCAACATTTCTGTAAAGTTTCATGAATATCCATCCAGTAGTTTCAGCTGTGAAGTCGCTACAAATAAAAGTTTACGGACAGACAGACGGACAGACGGACGGACGGACGACGGACTCCGCACCACGGCATAAGCTCTGCTGATCTATGATCAGTAGAGCTAAAAACTCGTGTTTTTTTTTGGATGAAAATAAAATAAGACGTAGTCCAGTGTTTTATCTTCAGTTGGCTACGGCAGATTTCAGAATAAGGACAGATGTCAGTTACCTGATTTCAGCAAACTCTAAACAGCTTAATATATAAAGTTTGTTTTTATAAATAAGTAAACCTTTTAACATGAATAATATGTACTAAGTTTATAAATTAAGTGACTCGTGATCGAGAAATTGGACTTTATACAAGACCATAGTCAGAGTGCTAATGTAACACATGTCATTTTTCCTAATGTATTAAATAAGCTCATGATTTTATTTTTGTACAGACTTTGTTATTTTATTTCAAGTTTGTATCAATACTAAATATTGGAAATGCTTTCTTTCATAAAACTACCATTTAAGGTGTCAAAAGACTTCGGAAACATATTAAGTGGACATAGGACGGAAATGTCATTATTAATACTGACATTTATTTCAATTACAAACAGCCAGGCATTTTCATTTTGAAAATAAAAAAAGTTAGATACCAGTTTTAAACAAATTAAAAAATAAAAATAAATACACAACTTTTCCATGAAAAAATTGAGAAAGACTGTTCTGGTGCTAGTGTCACTCGAAGACGGAAAGTGTTATATTAGCAAGAAGTAACATTAGCACTACTTTGAGAAAACTCAAGATATAATACAAACAAGAGGTCAATGACCTTGAAGCTCTACTGATTGATTTTGATTTCAGGAAGTAGTCCCTACAGACTTGTTTTTTGAAAATCTATTTTTAACCGTGGCGGCCATCTTGAATTTCCGGCCGACCTGAAATTTTGCTAAGATCAATAAGACATTAAGAGCAACATTCCTGTGAAGTTTCATGAAAATCCGTCAAGTAGTTTCAAAGAAGTAGTCGCTACAAGTTTTCATTATATAACTCTATGTAAACAAAGCAGCCATGTTTAAGGTCAAATCAAAACGATTTTCGACAAGGACCAACATCATGTCATACTGATCATTTTAGAAAAAGTCCCATATCAATATCTCTTATTGTTTTGAAGAAGTAGTCGCTACAAACTTATTTATTTTAAATCTATTTTTAGCTGTGGCGGCCATCTTGAATTTCCGGCCGACCTGAAATTTTTCTAGGATCAATAAGACATCAAGAGCAACATTCCTGTAAAGTTTCATGACAATCCGCCAAGTAGTTTCAGAGGAGTAGTCGCTACAAGTTTTTACTATATAACTCTATGTAACCAAAGATGGCCACTGGCAGCCATGTTTAACGTCGAATCAAAATAATTTTCCACAAGGATCTACATCATGTCATGCTGATCATTTTAGAAAAAGTCCCATACCAATATCACTTATAGTTTTCAAGAAGTAGTCGCTACAAACTTATTTTTTAAAAATCTATTTTTAGCTGTGACGGCCATCTTGAATTTCTGGCCGACCTGAAATTTTTCTAGGATCAATAAGACATCAAGAGCAACATTCCTGTAAAGTTTCATGACAATCCGCCAAGTAGTTTCAGAGGAGTAGTCGCTACAAGTTTTTACTATATAACTCTATGTAAACAAAGATGGCCGCTGGCAGCCATGTTTAACGTTGAATCAAAACAATTTTTGACTAGGATCAACATCATGTAATGCTAATCATTTTAGAAAAAGTCCCATATCAATATCACTTATAGTTTTCAAGAAGTAGTCGCTACAAACTTATTTTTTAAAAATCTATTTTTAGCTGTGACGGCCATCTTGAATTTCCGGCCGACCTGAAATTTTTCTAGGATCAATTAGACATCAAGAGCAACATTCCTGTAAAGTTTCATGACAATCCGCCAAGTAGTTTCAGAGAAGTAGTCGCTACAAGTTTTTACTATATAACTCTATGTAAACAAAGATGGCCGCTGGCAGCCATGTTTAACGTTGAATCAAAACGATTTTTGACTAGGATCAACATCATGTCATGCTGATCATTTTAGAAAAAGTCCCATATCAATATCACTTATAGTTTTCAAGAAGAAGTCGCTACAAACTTGTATTTTAAAACTCTATTTTTAGCTTTGGCGGCCATCTTGGATTTCACATCAACATGAATTTTTGCTAGGATCAACTAGACTTTATGGGCAACATTTCTGTAAAGTTTCATGAATATCCATCCAGTAGTTTCAGCTGTGAAGTCGCTACAAATAAAAGTTTACGGACAGACAGACGGACAGACGGACGGACGGACGACGGACGCCGCACCACGGCATAAGCTCTGCTGATCTCTGATCAGTAGAGCTAAAAAGGACAATAAAGCTCACTGCAAGCTGTACAATCAAAAGTCATACTGAAACTTATGTTACAGTTTCACTTAGCCATCAAATTGTGCTTTCTGTGTTAGTTAACATTGACTACAATGTAAAGTGCTAATGTTACATTAGGACATCATTGTCGAGTCCGACCAAAATTCTAGGTAACAAGTTGAGCATCTATTGTGATATCAATGTTTATGAAGCTCACACTTTATGATAGTTGTTTTAAACATTTTGAATAAATGTTATTTGGACAGACATTTTTAAACGGATTTTTCTTTCTTCTGCGGGATTAGCAAATTTTAGATCGATTAATGTCTCTTTTGCAGGAAAAATTTCCTTTTTCTTTGAAGCTTCGCTATGTTGTTAGCCCGCTGTCGCCATTTTGGTATCGACGAAATAACGCTAGACCATCACGTGATGAATGAGCAGGAAGTTTAAAACTGCTATCGTCACGTACTTGGGGTGACGGAAAAAAAATCGTGTTACTCTAAAATATAAAACTTGATTGGAATTGAACAAAACACATATTGGACGGAAAAAAACTGTCAGGTTTTCATGAATTACGTAAAATCTTGTAGTTAGCCAATCACTGTACTCTAAATTATAACCCCAAGAATAAGATTTCTTAACATGCAGAAATGCTAATGTCACACTGCCAGAAAGACGGAAATTGATAACATTAGCACTGTCGAGAAAAATGAACAAAATTCCTGATTTTGTTCAAAAGAATGGTTGATTTATTATACTTGCATTGTAATTTAGAGCATTTCTGACAATTATATGCCCCTGTTATGATGAAAAAACAGTCGACAGTATTAAATTAAAACACCTATAAAATATCACTATTGGGATTAGGTAACTTTTGTCCATCAAAAATGTCTCATTTTAGAAAAGAAAAATTAACTTTTCCGTACTTTGACTCCTTGAAATATGATATATGTTACTTCATTTTATTCATTTCATATGACTGCATAAGAGAAAACAAGGCATTTATTAATTTTACACTTTTTTAACTGTCTTCATTAAAAATATGAAAACGAGTGCTAACTATGCCCTTATTCTGAAATGTGCCCTACATAAAATACTTCGAAAGGTATTTTGTGTAATTAAAACAATGAAAAATGAACATATTTTTTTAAAAAATGTTGAGAATTGATCACCAGTTTCAATGTGACGCATATGTTTGGATTTTGACGCATTGTTTTTTGCCTGGGTGTGTCAAATGACTCGCATGTAGGCAATTGTGGATAAAACACTGTATATAGTTACAATAGTTTTCCACTCACACCTCGATATATACCAGGCATCAACTTATAAAAACTCTTCTTGTAAAAGTTCTGGAGAGAACACCGATTCCATGTACAAAGTCTTTCTCAATTCAAAAAATTATACACTAACAAGAGGTCAATGACCTTGAAGCTCTACTGATTGATTTTGATTTCAGGAAGTAGTCGCTACAGACTTGTTTTTTTGAAAAATTATTTTTAGCCGTGGCGGCCATCTTGAATTTCCGGCCGACCTGAAATTTTGCTAGGATCAATTAGACATCAAGAGCAACATTCCTGTGAAGTTTCATGAAAATCCGTCAAGTAGTTTCACAGGAATAGTCGCTACAAGTTTTCATTATATAACTCTATGTAAACAAAGATGGCCGCTGACAGCCATGTTTAACGTCGAATCAAAATAATATTTGAATCTGATACATCATGTCATGCTGATCATTTTACAAAAAGACCCATATCAATATCACTTATAGTTTTCAAGACGTAGTCGCTACAAACTTCTTTTTTAAAAAATCTAATTTTAGCTTTGGCGGCCATCTTGAATTTCTGGCCGATCTGAAATTTTGCTAGGATCAATTAAACATTAAGAGAAACATTCCTGTAAAGTTTCATGAAAATCTGCCAAGTAATTTTAAAGGATTAGTCGCTACAAGTTTTTACTATATAACTCTATGTAAACAAAGATGGCCGCTGGCAGCCATGTTTAATGTTGAATCAAAACAATTTTTGACAAGGACCAACATCATGTCATGCTGATCATTTTACAAAAAGTCCAATATCAATATCACTTATAGTCTTCAAGTAGTAGTCGCTACAAACTTGTATTTTGAAAATCTATTTTTAGCCATGGCAGCCATCTTGAATTTCCGGGCGACCTGAAATTTTGCTAGGATCAATTAGACATCAAGAGCAACATTCCTGTGAATTTTCATGAAAATCCGTCAAGTAGTTTCAGAGGAGTAGTCGCTACAAGTTTTCATCATATAACTCTATGTAAACAAAGATGGCCACTGGCAGCCATGTTTAACGCCGAATCAAAATAATGTTTGACTCTGATAACCATCATGTCATGCTGATCATTTTACAAAAAGTCCCATATCAATATCACTTATAGTTTTCAAGACGTAGTCGCTACAAACTTCTTTTTTAAAAATCTATTTTTAGCTGTGGCGGCCATCTTGAATTTCTGGCCGATCTGAAATTTTGCTAGGATCAATTAGACATTAAGAGCAACATTCCTGTAAAGTGTCATGAAAATCCGCCAAGTAGTTTCAAAGAAGAAGTCGCTACAAGTTTTTACTATATAACTGTATGTAAACAAAGATGGCCGCTGGCAGCAATGTTTAACATTGAATCAAAACAGTTTTTGACAAGGACCAACATCATGTCATGCTGATCATTTTAGAAAAAGTCCCATATCAATATCACTTATAGTTTTCAAGAAGAAGTCGCTACAAACTTGTATTTTGTAAATTTATTTTTAGTCGTGGCGGCCATCATGAATTTCCGGCCGACCTAATATTTTGCTAGGATCAATTAGACATCAAAAGCAACATTCCTGTGAAGTTTCATGAAAATCCGTCAAGTAGTTTCAGAGGAGTAGTCGCTACAAGTTTTCATTATATAATTCTATGTAAACAAAGATGGCCGCTGGCAGCCATGTTTAACGTCGAATCAAAACATGATTTTTTGCTAGGATCAACTAGACTTCATTGGCAACATTTCTGTAAAGTTTCATGAAAATCCATTCAGTAGTTTCAGAGGAGTTGTCGCTACAAAAAAAAGTTTAGGACAGACAGACGGACGACGGACGCCGCACCACGGCATAAGCTCTGCTGATCTCTGATCAGTAGAGCTAAAAAACAAATTTCAAAAATAGAATTCACCCATAGATGTTTATTAAATTACATTCCTTGGATTCCAGGTATTTTTTAATGGATTAGCCCTGATATGATGTGAGAGAAATGGAGTTTTACTTAAACTTTGACTAGAAAATAAAATGTAGTTTAGAAAATATATTGTCATTCTTTATTATCTTGTCATTCTTTATACTCACAAAACAATGACTACTGAACTATATATGTATATATATATTTTTCTTTCAAAAATCTTTCTTTTTTGCCATAGCTTTCGCCTAGCGGTCTTCATCAGCGGCGTTTATTTGTTGTATATATACACGTTTCCGTGTATTTACAAAAAACAAACGCCACTGATGAAGACCGCTAGGTCGAAAGCTATGGCAATTTCAGTGCATTTACAAAAAACAAACGCCGCTGATGAAGACCGCTAGGTCGAAAGCTATGGCAAAAAAAAAGATTTTGTTATTTAAATATATGTAAATAGAGACTTTATATATATATATATATATATATATATATATATATATATGTGTATGACCTTCAAAGGAAGTAGTTCAAAGTGATAACTAGATGGGTGTTCCACGGAACACTTGTAGCCTCCCGTGTGCTAAATTTAGCAAGTGCAATCTAACTATAAAGTTTGAAGAAAGGGAGTGCAATCCTTCATGAATTATGGAGCAGCTGCTTTTTTTTAAAGTGTTACATTTTATGAAAAGGGGCATAACTCTGCACTGGATAATTGATAAGGAAAAACTTTATAAGTTTCATGACCATAGGTCAATATTATACAATTATGGACTTTTCAGCTGTTATACATGATGTGATATGCACCAAAAAAATCATTATTGACCGAGGCGATAGCCGAGGTCAATAATGATTTTTTGGTACATATCAACATCATGTATAACAGCTGAAAAGTCCATAACTGTTTTATTATATAACCCTCAATTTACAATTATATAAAACAGGTCAATATCAAAAAAACAATTATATAAAACAGGTCAATATCAAAAAAACAGGTCAATATCAAAAAAACAGGTCAATATCGCTAGATATTTTTTCTAAAAAATTACTTTTTAGCCAATGAAAACGCGTCTATTTATAGGTTATATAATAATACTAGTTATTAGCTTGCAGTTACAATTTTATGAAAAGGGGCATAACTCTGCCAAAATGAGTCAGAGTTATTGGACATGTGTAACAACATTCCTTCATTGGTTAAGATGAAGATGTGTGTTAAGTTTCATGAATATAGGTCAAATATATTTTCAAGTTATGGCCAGTTAAGAACTTGGTAATAGGTTCTTAAAGTTTTATGAAAAGCATAATTCTGCTGAAATGAAAGTCAGAGTTATTGGTCATGGGTAACAATATTCTGTGTGGTAAGATGAATATGTGTGTGAAGTTTCATGAACATAGGTCAAATACTTCTGAAGTTATGGCCAGTTATGAGCTTGGTTAGGTTGCAGGTTAAAGTTTTATGACTAGACATTACGTGGTCTTGCCTTAATTCTATTAAGCGAAGGGAAAGCTTATATAAGCAGGATTTTATAATGGACATTTCGACAATAAAACATGTTTAAAAACATTTATTACTGAATAAAATGTGATAAACTGTTTAATAGTACTTATTAAATGTTTTAATGTGGTATGACAGTTAATACCCGGACCACACAATGAGGGTGTTTCACGGACACTTGTGTTGTCTGCCGACGAAGACAGGCGGACAAAGTGATCCCTAAGTGTCTGTCTTGCTATGCCGGCCAAACAAAAAGGGGCATAGCTCTGCTGAAATGAAAGTCAGAGTTGTTGGTATAGGTAACAATATAATATTCTGTGTCGTAAGATGAATATTTGTGTGAAGTTTCATCAAGTTCAACCTAGGTCAAATACATACGAAGTTATGGCCAGTTATGAGCTTGGTTGTGTAACAACATTCCTTGGGATGAAGATGTATGTGAAGTTTCATAAACATAGGTCAAATACTTTTCAAGTTACGGCCAAGTAAGCTTGCAGGCTGAAGTGTGTCGGACGACGGACGAAGTGATCCCTAAGTGTCTGCCATGCTACGCAGATTACACAGAAAGTGGCCGTGGCTTTTAGTGGTAGATTATCCACCTTACATGTGGAGGGGTCGTGGATTCGAGGGGTCGTGGACTCGATCACGGCCGGGATATACCAGACTTGATACTGATGGTAACTGTAGCTCCCTTGCTTTGTGTTTAGCATATGGTTTTATTAAATAGTTCTATGCATGCTTTAGCGTTCCCACAGTAGTCTGAAGATATTTTAAAAAAAAAAGGGGGCAAGAGGGCCTGTGAACGCTCTACTGGCTTAAACGGCTCTTATATCAAGGGTTGTCATCACAAAATTCCCATCAGTACTACTTTCAAAACATTGCAAAAACAAGAGGGCCTGAGTATGGCCATTTTTAACTAAATCAAGAGCCATAACTCCGCCATTACTTGTCCGATCTGGCTGGTTTTCGAACTTGGCCAGTAGAGATAATAAAAAATAATAATTTCACTGGAATGGATTAAGTGGTCTCGGAGAAGATGTCGTTTGAAATCTCTTTAAGTTTTAATTTTAGCCATGGTGGCCATTTTGGATGACTGACGACTGCGAAAAACATAAATCTGAGGAGGACTATCCCAAAGATCATTGTGATTAAGTTTCATCAAAATCCTTCAACCGGTTTCAGAGAAGATGTCATTTTTAGCCTTTTCCTATATAACTATGTAAACTTTGGGTCGCAGTGGTGGCCATTTTGATTATTCGACGATAACGAAAAACACAAACTTGATAGAGGCCAACCCAAGGAACATGTATATGATATTTCACAAGAATGGAATAAGTGGTTTTGGAGGAGATGTCGTTTGAAATTTCCTTAAATTTGACCTAGTTTTAGCCATGGTGGCCATCTTGGATGACTGGCAGCCACAAAATACAGATTTAGGTTTCATCAAAATCCTTCTAGCGGTTTCAGAGAAGATGTAATTTTTAACGTTTTCCTATATAACTCTATGTAAACTTTGGGTCGCTGTGGCGGCCATTTTGATTATTCGACGATAATGAAAAACACAAACTTGATAGAGGCCAACCCAAGGAACATGTGTATGATATTTCACAAGAATGGAATAAGTGGTTTCGGATATGATGTCATTTGAAATTTCCTTAAATTTGACCTAATTTTAGCCATGGTGGCCATCTTGGATGACTGGCGGACATGAAAAACACAAATCTGAGAGGGGCCCTCCCAAGTAACATTGTGATGAAGTTTCATCAAAATCCTTCAAGCGGTTTCAGAGAAGATGTCGATTTTATAAAATTGCTAACAGACAGAATGACAGACAGACAGACAGACGGACGAAAAGTGATCGCATAAGCTCGCCTGGCCTTTGGGCAGTAGAGCTAAAAATGAAAGCCCTATCGCCTGAACAAGGCAAAATATAGCATATTTAACAAAATCAAGGGCCATAACTCCGCTGTTACTGGTCCGATCTGGTTGGTTTTTGAACTTATCCGAGCTTTTATTGACACTAACAATCTGGTAAAGTTTGGTAAAGATCGGATCAAAAATGGAGGCCCTATCTTCTTAACGAGGTAAAATATAGCATTTTTAACTAAATCAAGGGCCATAACTCCGCTTTTACTGGTCCGTTCTGGGTGGTTTTCGAACTTGTCCCAGCTATCATTGACATTAACAATCTGGTAAGTTTGGTAAAGATCGGATCAAAAATGGAGGCCCTATCTTCTTAACGAGGCAAAATATAGCATTTTTAACTAAATCATCGGATGCAAAATGAAGGCCCTATCGTCTTAATGAGGCAAAATATAGTATTTTTAACTAAATCAAGGGCCGTAATTTCGCTGTTACTGGTCCGATCTGTGGCTGTTTTTCGAACTTGTCCAAGCTTTCATTGACATTAACAATCTGTTAAAGTTTGGTAAAGATCAGTTGAAAAATGAAGGCCCTATCATCTTAAAGAGGCAAAATATAGCATTTTTAACTAAATCAAGGGCCATATCTCCACTGTTACTGGTCTGATCTGGTTGGTTTTTGAACTTATCCGAGCTTTTATTGACACTAACAATCTGGTAAAGTTTGGTAAAGATCGGATCAAAAATGGAGGCCCTATCTTCTTAACAAGGCAAAATATAGCATTTTTAACTAAATCAAGAGCCATAACTCCGCTTTTACTGGTCCGTTCTGGGTGGTTTTCGAACTTGTCCCAGCTATCATTGACATTAACAATCTGGTAAGTTTGGTAAAGATTGGATCAAAAATGGAGGCCCTATCTTCTTAACGAGGCAAAATATAGCATTTTTAACTAAATCATCGGATGCAAAATGAAGGCCCTATCGTCTTAATGAGGCAAAATATAGTATTTTTAACTAAATCAAGGGCCGTAATTTCGCTGTTACTGGTCCGATCTGTGGCTGTTTTTCGAACTTGTCCAAGCTTTCATTGACATTAACAATCTGTTAAAGTTTGGTAAAGATCAGTTGAAAAATGAAGGCCCTATCGTCTTAAAGAGGCAAAATATAGCATTTTTAACTAAATCAAGGGCCATAACTCCGCTGTTACTGGTTTGATCTGGTTGGTTTTTGAACTTATCCGAGCTTTTATTGACACTAACAATCTGGTAAAGTTTGGTAAAGATCGGATCAAAAATGGAGGACCTATCTTCTTAATGAGACAAAAGTTAACGACGGATGACGGACAACTCGGCATCCCATAAGCTCTGCTAAGGCCAGTAGAGCTAAAATTTGATGGAGGATAATTAACTCAAAATGTAGCGTACAATATTGACCATGCCGATTGTGAAACAAATGCTGTGTGCAGGCGCCTTGACTAATTAACATCTGATACAAATTTCAATATTTTCAACCCAGAAATTGAGGGGGCCAGTAGAAATACCCATTCTGACAAATAATAGTCTTAGGGATCCTGGGACCATGTTAGTGTCTAGGTCTGCGATTTTTATCCAGAGTGGCCATTTTGAATGTCTGATTGAACAATCTTTTTCCGCATTAATTAGCTCATTACAACAGCCATATAAAATCTGAGCAAAGCTGATCCAGCGGATTTAGAGAAAGTGCAAAATTTCCCTAAAGTTTTCAGTAAAATCCACCCAATATGTTCAGAGAATCATTTGCTACAAAAATTGTCTTTTGAAAACTTTGGCTCAGGTGAGCTAAAAAAAAAATAAAATCTTTGAACTTTCATCTGCTACAAAACATTTCTATGATCAAGATTTATATATATATAGGTTTGAAATACGGTTTGAAATACGCTAGCAGGCTGTAGCAATTATAAGGCGCTTCTTTGGAATCTTCTCGTTACACCCTGTAGATTTATTTACCAACCTTGTAGAAGTGTGGCCTTTATTAAGGTCCTTGAATATTTCCTTGGGTTTGCCGACCATCTCTACAGACGCGGCCGTGATGTCGAGCATCCCTTCATTGTACCTGCAATAGTTCATACACATTTCAGGTTTTCCTTTAACCTATATATAAAGTGGAGCCGAAATTCGGCCTTTTCCCAATTGCAAAAACCTCATGTTTTTTTATATTTTTTTTTATAAAATGACAGACTTTCCATTGTTAATTGTTAGAATCATTGCTAAATTCAATACTTGATTGATATTATTTATACCTAAAGGATACATTTTAATAAGAAGTTTTCTCTTAATAAACGTTCCCCTATTTAGTGAAAATTATGCTGTTTTTGTCCCCCAATTTTGACAACTCTCGCTTCCTTTTTTTTTTACCAAAATCAGCAGGCCTAGACATTTTCCCAATTTTATCAAAAAAGAGCCCAGCCCTTCTATGGGGCCTACATATAAAATGCTGATATTGCTGTCTTTAGATACTTAAACTAGAACTATTACCGAAGGTGATTAATACCCCTGCAAACAAGTTCACCACGATGATATGCACATCTCCACTTCATAATGATGCTTCTCACAAAGTTTGGTGAAAATCCATCAAGGGGTTATGGAGAAATAGTGCGGACAAGATTTTTGTGTCAAAATGAAAATATTCAAAGGGCCATAACTCCGTCAAAAATCGACTGGAATGAGTCGTCGATATGCGCATCTCCACTTCATACCAATGTGAAAGAAAATCCATAAAGGGGTTATGGAGAAATAACGCAGACAAGATTTTGAACAAACCGACTGGCCAACCCCTCGACTTTCGTTTCCAGGGGTATAATAAGAAAATCGGACAAATGCTTTCTGTATATCATCAAAATACCTCCACTGGTTCAAATGTTATAAAGCGGACAGGAAAGTGCTCATTACCTGATTTTTTTTTATGCCCCTCTAAACAAATTTGTGAGCATAAAACGTATGAAATTAATCGGAATTAAAAATAAATCATTCGGACATTAATGGCACTTTTATACATTTCTGATAAGCCAATATACAGACATAGGCCAATATACAGACTGTATAACCTGTATTTTAACAAGGCAATTTTGGGATAATTTTGCTGGCAGAACAAGTGAAATAAAGGTGATCTCGGAGTCAGATCATTCATGCATGATGCAATAATTATCCCCCCCCCCCCCCCCCACCACACTCCAAACACATTGTTAGTGATGCAGAAATACACGACTGCAGCATTGCAAGCTAGCTGACACAGACAGAAATGACGATAAACAAAGCTGTTTGTAAAATCAACTGAATCTTAATGGAAGTGTATATACTCGGCAAATGAGTAGAGTTTTGTGCAGTATATGGTTTAAATAATTTTAACTTTCGATTCCTCACAGATGCTAGATATTGTACGTACCTGCCCTCCTTCTTGGCGTTCTGAATGGCAAGCTTCATGCTCTCAGTGAAGTAAGTGAATATCTGGAAAATGACATAGAATATTGTTAATACAAACATCTGCTGAATGAATGAATGAATGAATGGTGTTTTACGGCACGTCGACACATAAATAGGTCATATTGTGCGCAAATACTGACGAAAGATGAAGAAATGAAGGATTAATTAAAAATTAATGTAAATATATCAAGATAAAACTATTAAAAAATAAGGGATGATATGGTAGTAATATAAACTATATATGTAAATCAACAAATGCCCGAAAACGTGTGACTACCAGTTATAATGTTTTTTTTCTGAAATACAAGTCAGTTTTAACCCTTAACCCGCTAAGAACAACTATAATAGCCTTTGCGTCCTTTGTAAACCCAGATCAGCCTGCGAGTCACTCACAGACTGATCAGGGTTTACAATGTCTGGCTGCTGATCAGTAATTTTCCCCAAAACACCCCTTTGTCACATAAATGGAATGGTCTTAATTCAAAGAAGGAACAGTCCATTATATATATGAAGGGGGTTAAGGGTTTAAGACAGCAATCATGAAGTTTAAATGCCTAAAACAAGAGGAGACATTTTTCATGTTCATTTCCATCACTTGGTAATGCCTCTGGGGACACTTGTCATTTTTTGATATGAGCCCCATAACTGATATGAGTACCCTTGGAATACTTTTCATTATCCCCTAGGAATGACCACTGGGGACATCTGTCATGTAAGCCCCATCCACTGCAGGATGACCCCTAATGACATATATAACATGCACAGACTCTGACAGACTACAAAGTTTGGTCAAGCTACAGGACACTTTAACCAAGGACTAACAATTTCAGTAACAGCAAGACTTCTGACAATGCAATAACCCGCCAAACAACAACAGAATTACACTATAAAACTGTTTGTAAAACTCTATACAGGCCTGGAATTAACCAATCATTCTTTAAACTATTCAAAGACATAAGCTCAAGTATTCAATTTCGCTCACAAATATTCCCATGACCTTCAAAGTTAAACAGTCTTACGTAGTTGCTAGTTATTCGTATTTATCTTATTTGTTCATAGCAGTTTGTCATGAACGTTTATCCATTAAACTTCTAGAAATATTTTTGATTGAAATTTGCATACTAAAGTCTTGAGCTTAAGTCTTAAGACTATTCTCAAGAACGGTTGGTGAATTGAACTGAATGTTGTTTAACGGCTCAACAAAGTATAGGTTATTTAGAGCCGCCCCAGAGAGAGGGGAAGGATACATAGGAACCCGGAACTGTGCCCTACTTTTATTATCGAATAGATTCCTATGGTTCTTTAACGTGCTCGGAGGATAAGACCGATACACGGGACCGCCCGGTTTTTGTCCCCAACCGATGGACCAGGCTAAGGGAAAGTGTCTTGCCCAAGAACACATCGATGGAACTCAGTGGACCCCGAAGGATTGAACCAGGGGCCTCCAGTCACAAATCCGCCGCGCTACCGACTGCGCCACGCCAGCCCTCATGGTGAATTTAAGGCCTGCAGTTGTTCAAGTCAATAATGTATATGTGCAGATTAAAAGTACAGGTTAATTAACGGGTTCATTAAATACCTGTGATTGAATATGTATAAAATGAATTACGAGTTGGTAACTCAAGTCGACGCTCCAGTTTTGGTGTTTGGCCTGTCTCGTTAAAACCGTCTATAATTATGGTATCAATAGAGTTTGGATTTTCAACATATGAAATTAGATATATACCTCGTCGTCAGTAGGTTTAGAAATGGTGTACATACGTTGCAAAATTTGGCTGTTGTTGGCGGGATAGCTACTTTAACATGTGACTAGACAAACATTTCAAGACATGCATATATAAAATGGACACTAGAAGTCTATATGTGCCAGGGATTTTTCTGTTCTATAACAGGGGCCGACATTTGGCTGCTTCACAATTCAAAATTGGTCATCTTTTTTCACATTTTTTGTAAACAACATTTCCCACTCTTACTTTCTCAATATTGTTTTTGGATATATTTATAGAAGAAAGGTTATCTAAAATGTACCCTATTATACTGCATAATTGTACATTTGTTTGTATGTATTGAGTTTAATAGGGCTTTTAACAATTAATAGTTCAATACTTTTTACACAAATTGGACTTATCACTCATTTTTTCACAAAATGACCAGGCTCCCTAAGGGAGTCTTCACAATTTTTAGAAAAAAAATCCCTGTGTGCAGATGGCAGCTCACCATGTTTTGCTTCTCCACACTCAGACCAAGGATTCTGTTGAGGAACTTGCTCACGTCTCCCGTATCCTTCTCCTTCAACACTGGCCCACTCCTCAACATGTCTATATCAACAAGGCCCATCAACACCAGACTTTCCTGAAATATAATTATTAACCATATTACCATAACTCTAGTGTTACCAATCCGTAACAGCCAAGCTTTGATTAATATCAACCATCCGGCTGTTTGGTAAAAACCAAATACAAAATGAAGGTGCTAGTGTTCACAAGGCTAAATTTTGGCATTTTCCAAAAATATCAAGGGGCTATAACTCTGGTCCGATATAACTGATTTTTGATCCTGTCTGAACTTCCATTAATATCAGCAATCTTGCCAAATTTAATAGGAAACAATCAAATAAAAAATGAAGTTAGTAGTGTGTTCACAAGTCTGAATATGTCATTTTTCAATTATTCAAGGGGCCATAACTCTGGTGTTTCTGGTCCAATATAGCTGGTTTTCAAGCCTGTACTGAGCTTTGATAAGTATCAAAAAGCTGGCCAAAATCAATTACAAAATGAAGGTACTAGAGCGTTTCAGCAAAACAAAGGCATAACTCTGGTGTTACTAATCTGATCTGACTGGTTTTCAACCGTCCAAATTGATGCAGACTCTGGCACAGTTTGGTAAAGATCTGATTAATAATGAAGGCCTTATCATGTTCACAAGGCAAAAATTAGCGGGAGATAGACAATTTGCCATCCCATAAGTTCTGCTGGCCTTCGGTTAGTAGAGCTAAAAACAACAGGCGTCACCCACCTGCATAGGCGTCACTCACCTGCATATGTCTGTTGAATGTATCGAAGTCATACTTGTCCTGAGAGAGTGCTGTTTGTGAAATACCAGGCACCAGGCTTTTCTGAAATTACAGAATACAAGGACGAGCACTTAAGGACGAGCACTTATTAAAATGTTTTCAATCACAAATTGAATTAAAACTATTGTTTAATGGATTATCAACACATAACATAGAATATATAACATAACATAGAATATATAATATATTAATAACATAGAATATATAATATATATATATAAAACATAGAATATATAATATATATAAATATTAAAATCCCTAAGGCACACACTTGACTAACACATAAGAAACATATCATTTATTAAGTTGTTTGGCAAATATTGGGCGCGGCTCGGAAGAGCAGGCTGCCAGCAAACACATTATATTACGGTCAACCCTTAACATTTTTCACAAAGAGGACATGCACCAAAAAGCCTGATACCCTTAACCCATTTCATTCGGGATACGAATCCATTCGTATGTAATGACTGTTGTTGACATGTCGTTGTTTTCCATGTGGAAAACCCATATAAAACGTCATTACTTTGTGGGTAATCTTCAGATAGAAGGCAGGGTGAGCATGCGCAGTAAGGCCACAAAAAATTAATTACCTGGTTCTCAGGCCACTTTTTCTGAGAAGAGATGCGGGCGGGCGCATTTCTTTTTACAATTTAACAGTGGTCAACAGACACGCGGGCGATTTTTTTTTTATCCAAACTTTTAATTCCAATACATGTATTGATGCAAAATATCTCGAAATACATGTGCAATAACCAGTTGGATCAGCTCATCTCTATTGTCGATCATTACCTTATCATTTCTTCCCGACTTATGCTTCTTTCAATCACAATAAGTCCGTATATTTGTATTAGATCACGCATGAACTATTACATGTTGTTGTGTGACTTTGTCGATTAGACGCTTGAATAAATCCCTGTTCTGTAGCACCTACTAGTTCCAAGCGTCTCAAGCGTCTGACTCCTAGATTGGTACCGGTACGACTGCAACACTCACAAGCTAGCGAGCAGAGCAGGAGATAGTCGACCGCGCACCAGTCTACCCACAAGGGGATTCCCCTGAGGTGTTGCATGTAAAAACCGGAACGAACTTGGATGCGGGACATTTTTTTTCGAAATTTCGGTAGCGCATTTCCAATTTTTATTTTATTACTTTTGAGATAAAATCGGCAATGCCGCACCAACAAAAGACATGCGGGCGGGCCTGAGAACCAGGTAATTAATTTTTTATGGCCTAAATAAACAAGAGGCCCAAAAGGGCCTGTAGACACTCTACTGTGTAAAACAGCTTTTATCGGGATATTAGGAGAAATAGTCGGTACAAAGCTTGTGTTACCCGCTATAAACATGTGACGATTTGTTGCAAAACTGTAACTGGTTTTATTTTCTTGTATATTTTAGTATAAGAGAATGAAATAAGCCATAACTTTCAACAACCCGAGTCAAGATGATCATGAAAAATTGTAATCGATTGATCAGATCAAAGGCATAACTGATTGATGATCGATCAAATCAACAACACTACTGATCATTCCTGCAATGTTTCACTGAAATCTGGCCTGGGGTTCAGGAGAAATGTTCCTTTTGCGCATGCGCGTGTTAAATGGGTTGAGGGTAGAAGCCGAAGTATGCACTTGACGGTTCGTACCCAGGTAACTAGGCGATTTGTACTGTGGCCATTGGACGTTCCCTACCCGGGCCACTGTACGTTTCATATTGCAGTTTATGTTCTGCTTATAAATCTTGTAGTTTTTATATTCATTTTTAAAGGGACACACCTTAATCTTGAAGATTGTATCAAGCATTTACATAAAATACATGGTAAAATATTATTAAAACACTCAAGTGATATGAAAACGCAATTTCCGCTATATATTGTATGTACAATATGCTGCTTTTAATCGAATGGTACATGGCTACGTAAGACCTTTCCTTTTGGAAAAAATACTAAAACAACAAATAATACAGCAAATAGTATTCCTTCAATGTTTCATTATTCACAGAGTACGCGTTTGGCTCAATCATGTGAGCAAACTTAGGATGCAACATTTTGCAAACTATTTACGTTAAATACAGTACTGAACTAGCTCAATTTTTCGAAGAGCTACTTCAACATTTATGAAGTTCTTGTTACAAAGTGTAGTGTGATTAAAACGTCTACAACATCACAGTTGTGTCCTTTCTCTAGTTAACTGCAACTTTCTTTTTAAAAAACATCTTTGGAATATTATGTGCAATTAAGAGTGCAGTATATACAATATATAGCGGAAATTCCCGTGTTGCGTTTTCATATCACTTGAGTGTAGTTAGGCATTGCCTTGGATTTTTGTGTTTCTTGCTTTTCTAGTCAACATATCCTCTCAATCTGTGAATATAATGCAATTCATCACAAATCTGATAATTATGTGTGTGGCCATGTGGAGAATGGAATACGTGGTTTCCTTAATTTTTACCTAGTTTTAGACATAGTGGCCATCTTGGAAAACTGGCGGCCACGAGAAACACAAATCTGAAGGGAACTTCCCTAAAGATAATTGTGATTAAGTTTCATCAAACTCCAAGCGGTTTCAGAAGATGTCATATTTAGCCTTTTCCTATATAAACTTTGGGTTGCCACGGTGGCCATTTTGATTATTGAAAGAAAACAAAAAACAAACTTAATAGACGCCAACCATTGTGATAAAGTTTCAAAAAAATCCTTCAAAAGGTTTCAGAGAAGATGTCATATTTAACCTTTTCCTATATAACTCTATGTAAATTTTGGGTCACCATGGCGACCATTTTAATTATTCGACGATAACGAAATACACAAATTTGATAGAGACCAACTCAAGGAACATGTATATGATATTTCATTAGAATCAGAGGAGATGAGTTTAAAATTTCCCTAAATTTTACCTAATTTTATCCATGGTGGCCATCTCAGGCGCACTATCCCAAAGATCATTGTGATTAATTTTCATCAAAATCCTTCAAGCGGTTTTAGAGAAGATGTCATTTTTAGCTTTTTCCTATTTAACTCTATGTAAACTTTGGGTTGACATGGGGGTCATTTTGATTATTTGACAATAACGAAAAAAATAAACTTGATAGAGGCCAACCCAAGGAAAATGTATATGATATTTCACTAGAATGGAACAAGTGGTTACGGAGATGATGTTTGAAATTTTCCTAAATTTCCCCTAATTTTAGCCATGGTGGCCATCTTGGATGACTGGCGGCCATGGAAAACACAAATCTCAGAGGGGGCCACCTAAGTAACATTGTGATAAAGTTTCATCAAATCCTTCAAGCGGTTTCAGAGATGTCGGTTTTTATAAAATTGCTAACAGACGGACGACGGATGAATAGTGATCGCAAAAGCTCGCCTGGCTTTTGGCCAGTAGAACTAAAAATTGTCTGGGAATTTTAAACACTTCAGGAAGTGAAAAAAAAAGAAGATTTTTTGGGTGTATTTCCTCGATTTTTCGATTGAATCGGTAAATATGGATGATAGGTTTTATGTACCGAGTGAAGGGAGACATATTTATGCGGGATTTCATGCCGAATTATAGTTTATGGATGAAGAAGACGTTTTGGACAACTTTTAGCAAGAGGAAACTTTAAACAACAAATGAATTTAGATCGAAAGGGACTGGCTTTTTTTTTGCCCATTTTGACTTGGATGACTATGGAAATGATGAAAATGTTTGGTTTCAGGAGGAATGTGTTAGGGAAATCTTCCATCCACACCATCTCAGACAAAATTTAGACCATGGGGTGCTTTTCCCAGCACCCTGAAGAAGCAATACCCCATCATTCTTTCAACATGATTTGGGAAGACGATCTTTGGGAACGATTGGACACCGAGACTCCGATACGCGTAGAACTTGACCAAATTTATAAACATCAGTAGAACTTTTGAAGTTCTCTATGGATTTTAAAGTTTCTTTCAGCACTAGAAATGATTTAAAATTCTCTACAATTTACACACTGGGTTATCAGAGAAAAAGTGAATATATCTTACAGAAAATTTGGGTGAATTTATGGTAGGACATCATTTTGACCCGATTCGCATGCTCACGTTATGATTTTTATTTTCATTAAATTAGTTTTTGCATGAATATTGCTTTTAAAAATGATTTCATTGTATAGGGAATTTAAATACCTACATAATGATATATAGCTTTGTTAATTTATCTTTAAAATTGACCAAGTAAACCACATTTTACTAACATCACCGAAATGTAATTTGCTGCAGCAGCAGAAACCGCAAAACTGTTCAGATTTACAGTTTGCCTGCAGAATGAAATCGGTTAATGAAGTCCCAAAAGGCTTAAATAAATGTTTATTCAAAACTTTAATGTGTTAATTCCTCTCTTTTTTTTTGTATATGGGACAGCTTTAAACGTCCCCTCCAAACCAACGAAGCGTTTGAGTGAAGTGACTTGCTTAATGTCATTGATCTTCTAAACATAACAAATAATTTTTCATATTTACATGAAAAATATATTTTTTTTGATTTAATGATGAATGAAATATTATTATTAGTTCACTATTAAATCAAAAAAAAAAACATTTTTAAAAGAACCACTTTTTATACTGCATTAGGAGATGAGCGCTTATTCATCATAAGATCAATGAAAGTATTATTTTTTAGTGAAAACAATGTGTTGGTAGACTTACATTACAGATATGCTGGTACATGGTCCTTAATGCATTGCGGCCATAAGATGTGTCAAAGTTGAATTCTGTCAGATCCTGACCCGTGGCTGCGCGTCTATCACCCTTTGTCAGAGCACCTGGTTAGAAAGTCATGGTTATAACATTGCCAGAGTAGAAGGTACAAACATTACCTAGTAGATGGTGAGGTGATTTATATATTATGCTGTATCAGGAGGATTTGTATTCTGTCGGTGTTGTATAAAACTAGAACTATCACTAAAGGCGATGAATATCACCGCTTTTTTTTAAATTCTAAGTCAAACAAAGGGACATAATTCTGTAATAAATTAGGTAATCAACTATTGGTGATGTAGGGAGACACAAGGTCATCAGTTGTTGTTTGTATATGAATATTGGGAGCAACCCATTCGAAACTGTTTAAGGAATGCTAGTACTAAAATAGTGTTACACGACGTGACGAGACAGGATGAGACAGGATGTGACGTGACGAGACAGGACGTGACGTGACGAGACAGGATGAGACAGGACGTGACGTGCCGAGACAGAGCAAAAATGGGTTAGACGTGACGTGACGAGACAGGGCAAAAATGAGTTACGCGATGGGACGCAACGTGATGGGACATTACAGAATGCTTGATTACTATATAGGCCCCACTTTACTTTGTGAAAGCGGAGGTATAATCACAACTTTACTATTTAGTAAGAAAGTCCCATTTGTTTTACATATTTTTGAGATAGACTTGTGTCGTTTCTTACGGCTGGCGGGAGGTATATAGTATTGGTTCTACCCAGAAACAAGAGGTCAATGACCTTGAAGCTCTACTGATTGATTTTTAGCCGTGGCGGCCATCTTGAATTTCCGGCCGACCTGAAATTTTGCTAGGATCAATTAGACATCAAGAGCAACATTCCTCTGAAGTTTCATGAAAATCGGTCAAGTAGTTTCAGAGGAGTAATCGCTACAAGTTTTCATTATATAACTCTATGTAAACAAAGATGGCCACTGGCAGCCATGTTTAACATCGAATCAAAATAATGTTCGACTCGGATAACCATCATGTCATGCTGATCATTTTAGAAAAAGTCCCATATCAATATCACTTATAGTTTTCAAGAAGTAGTCGCTACAAACTTATTTTTTAAAAATCTATTTTTAGCTGTGGCGACCATCTTGAATTTCTGGCCGATCTGAAATTTTGCTAGGATCAATTAGATATTAAGAGCAACATTCCTGTAAAGTTTCAGGAAAATCCGCCAAGAAGTTTCAGAGGAGTAGTCGCTACAAGTTTTTACTATATAACTCTACGTAAACAAAGATGGCCGCTGGTTGCCATGTTTAACGTCGAATCAAAACGATTTTTGATAATGACCAACATCATGTCATGCTGATCATTTTAGAAAAAATCCCATATCAATATCACTTATAGTTTTCAAGAAGTAGTCGCTACAAACTTGTATTTTGAAAAATTATTTTTAGCCGTGGCGGCCATCTTGAATTTCCGGCCAACCTGAAATTTTGCTAGGATCAATTAGACATCAAGAGCAACATTCCTGTGAAGTTTCATGAAAATCCGTCAAGTAGTTTCAGAGAAGTAGTCGCTACAAGTTTTCATTATATAAGTTAACTCTATGTAAACAAAGATGGCCGCTGGCAGCCGGCATGTTTAACATTGAATCAAAACGATTTTCGACAAGGACCAACATCATGTCATACTGATCATTTTAGAAAAAGTCCCATATCAATATCACTAAGAGTTTTCAAGATGTAGTCGCTACAAACTTCTTTTTTAAAAACCTATTTTTTGATTTGGCGGCCATCTTGGATTTCACATCAACATGAATTTTTGCTAGGATCAACTAGACTTCATGGGCAACATTTCTGCAAAGTTTCATGAAAATCCATTCAATAGTTTCAGAGG
The DNA here is from genome assembly GCA_037043455.1 of Cyrtodaria siliqua. Taxonomy (NCBI): domain Eukaryota; kingdom Metazoa; phylum Mollusca; class Bivalvia; order Adapedonta; family Hiatellidae; genus Cyrtodaria; species Cyrtodaria siliqua. The sequence continues at coordinate 35,424 of JAWPHD010016469.1, forward strand.
AGTAGTCGCTACAAAAAAAAGTTTACTAACGGACAGACAGGCGGATGCCGGACCACGTCATAAGCTCTGCTGATCTCTGATAGTCGAGCTAAAAATGTGGTGGTCTGCCTCTACCACAAACAAATCGACTGTTATATAGTGCCTAACATGTGCTAAAAATTACGTAAAACACCATTTCAAACGAAATTATTTATGAAAAGACCGCCTCACTTACCTAGAGATTGAAGCCTCTTCGCCACAGCTGCAGCAAATCGTCTTTCACCCCCAAGGTCTGTGGTCAGAAGTTTGTACAGGGGACCGCTGTATACATAATACTTGTAATCAGTCAGTAGTTTTAAACAGAACTTTTATAGTGTATACACATGGTTTGAACTGACACCCTCACTAGTCTGGCACTTTTGGAGCAGGGCTGTTCGATCCCCGTCATGACCGTATGTGTTGTGTCCCTGAGCAAGACATTTTATCTGCATTTGCTTAGTACCGATTCTACCCAGAAAGACATCGAGAGGGATTTCTTTATTTATGATGTTAAATAAGTTTGAACTAAAGCAGGATTGGTTACTGTTTCATTCAAGTTTCGAACACTAGTAAACAGCTATTCAACATGTACAATGATGGGAGAATTTAGAACCATCTTGTTGGGACGTCATAACCATAATATCATTAAACTGATGGGACCCAATTGTTATGATACTGGCTGAATACCAGATATCGTCATTTTTATGTTGGTTCTTTAATATATCAAAATCAAAACTAGTCATCTCATGAATAGTTTGCCGGCAGAGAAGCTTACCTCTTTGCCGTAAATATTCTGTGTTTACATTGTTTCTCAGTAACAAGTGTCGTGACCGTTACTAAATTGGGCTGGTCATCTGAGCTGAATGTAGTAGTTATTGCCATCTTCAGTTTAATACCGAATAACCCATATTTTGGATGATGACAACTTGTCTAGTTATTAATTGAAACCTAAATATACCATTGCATTTGAATACACAAAAAAACATATTTAGAAAAAAATTATTTCTACAATTTAAAATGATTTTTCAACTGTACCATCGGGTATAATTTACTTCACTTTGACATTCATAATTTAAAGGGAAATAACTGTTTGCAAATTTAAACCGATTGACGTGAACACGTCGTTTCCCTTGGCTGAAAATGTTTAGCACATGCTTTTCGTTTTTTGGGCATGTTAAATTGATTCAATGGTTTGACGTAAAGGGTTAGATATTTTAAAAGGAAATTTTCATGCGCATGCACATTAGCGCGAGATTTCCCCTGATTGTGTTTTGTTTATAACGGTATTTATATAGGTAAACGGGTTGGTTTGAGAGTGTATGTTAACACTTCTAAAATAGTTGTTCCTCTCCAATCGTCTGATGATAATGTGTAGTGATTTGTAAAGTGGGGTCGAAAAATAATCACAACATCGAGTGTTTTATTGATAATGACGAAATCTGGCGAATGACAATAACTGGTAGGTACACAACCAGTACACTCTTCAGTTAGGTGAATAATACTAGAAGGCCTGGCCTACATGTCGAGCCCTATTACGAAGATCCAGATATTTTATCTGACCAACACCAATGTCAATCCCAGGAGATATTAAATTAATGTCATTAACAGTGGTGGAGGCAAGTCATAGCGGACACGGGATGTGACCTGTATTTCGTCGAAAATAGGTCACAGCAACCCGAAATTTTGCACATGATGTTAGATGCATATATAAAGGAACATTCTGGTGTAGTTTAGTGAAAATCCTGCTCGAAAAAAGCAAGATACGCATATTGTAGCATAGACCGGATGTGACTTATATTACATCAAAAGTAGGTCACAGCGACCCGACATTATACACGTGATGTTGGATCCATTTAATGAACATTCAGGTGGAGTTCTGTGAAAATCCTGCAAGTAATGAAGAAGATATTACGAAAGGAAAATCGGGCGCACGGATGAACAGACTGACGAACGAACTGACACACATACATCCGGAAGACATTGTGATCGCTAAGTGGACAAGAAAACCTACCTGGATTGGTTGGACCTGTGTGATCTGCCCAACTGTTGCACTGCTTTATCTGCACTCCATGGCAGCTCCACAGTTAGATGAATGCGTCGTCTCTGGTTGGCAACTCTCAGGTCAGCATGGAGTGATATACCTAAACAAATGAGTCCGACAATGATCACTGAACATGTACAAATACGACTGCATTCAAGGTTCCCGAAAACGCTTTCGGTAGCCATCAGTATTAAACCATTGGATACCGTCATTAGTTCTCGGTTTGCCGATGGTTAAGATATGGGTTCCCAATCTTGACGCACTCTACAAAACGTAGGTAGCATCGGTGGCCTCGTTATGACATGTTAAAAATACCAGTGAATTATAAGACATAAAATGTCTACAAACTCAAATGTCTGTTTTTGCGCTGCCGTTGGGGTCCATATACTATCCATATCCGTTCAGAGTTTACTGCTTACCAATTGTAACGTCGGTACCCAATGGTAACCATATGCTGCCATCGGTTGCCGTTGAACGCACTCACTAACTCCCAAGATACAAGTCCACAGAGTAACATTCAAAAACTTCTGCTAAGGCCATAAAAAATTAATTACCTGGTTCTCAGGCCCGTCCGCATGTCTTTTTTTGGTGCCGCATTGCCGATTTTATCTCAAAAGTAATAAAATAAAAAATTGGAAATGCGCTACCGAAATTTTGAGAAAAAAGTTCCGCATCCAAGTTCGTTACGGTTTTTACATGCAACTACCTCAGGGGAATCCCCTTGTGGGTAGACTGGTGCGCGGCCGACTATCTGCCGCTCTGCTCGCTAGCTTGTGAGTGTTGCCAACAGTCGTACGGGTACCAATCTAGGAGAGTCAGACGCTTGAGACGCTTGGAACTAGTAGGTGCTACAGAACAGGCGATTTATTCAAACGTCTAATCGACAAAGTCTCACAACAACATGCAATAATGGCAGTGTCAACGAGTCGATTGAAGTTCATGCGTGATCTAATACAAATATACGGACTTATTGTGATTGAAAGAAGCATAAGTCGGGAAGAAATGATAAGGTAATGATCGACAATAGAGATGAGCTGATCCAACTGGTTATTGCACATGTATTTCGAGATATTTTGCATCAATACATGTATTGGAATTAAAGTTTGGATAAAAAAAAAATCGCCCTTGTGTCTGTTGACCACTGTAAAATTGTAAAAAAAATGCGCCTGCCCGCATCTCTTCTCAGAAAAAGTGGCCTGAGAACCAGGTAATTAATTGTTTGTGGCCTAAATACTAAACAATACAGTTAATAAACTACAGCCACATTTGATGTATGATCTTTGCTGTTTTAGAGCTCACATATGCACCAATTTGTTGTTTAATATGTGAACTGACTTGGCATTTTGTGTTCAATCTTTACTTGGTATTCAATCTCGACTTGGTCTGAACTAATACATAGATATTATTTAAGTGCTTGGATCGTTTATAGTGAAATCTTTCACGAGATGGTAGACATATTTTTTTCACAAACCTGCGAGTAAAGGATTTCCCTATAATCGAACCCAGCAGTTATCTATTTATTTTAAATCAATTTATGTATGATTTTAACAGAAACTAATCGCTTTATTGAACGTTATCGGCGAATGACGTTTACGTCAACACTTTATTGATATGACTCAATGTCAGTAAGATATTTTTTTCTTCAAAGTTATTAATATTTAGCGATTATGAATATGCTTTCACTGAGAAATCCCAATCGTTCATCCAAATAAAACAATGTAAATACTCCATACCTGTACTGGCAGCATCAGAGATTATGGCAATGAGTTTCTTGCCCTCCATGAACATATTTCTCTGAAAAACACAAAAAGGACGTCATGAGATATTACGGAGAGAATCTACCACAGTTTTGACATTATTCTTATACATAGAGGATCTTACATGAGGGTATTTTAGAGTGTTTACTTATTACTGAATTTATTAAATGAGGTGGCAAATATAATATTTTGCGACAGCTTGCCGAGCATCTATCAATTCTGCTGAGTTTAATTAACAAAACATACTCAGGACCCCAGGAAGGCAATTTAATAAACATCTATGGGTGAACTCTATTTTCTGAAGTTTGGTTCCTTAAACTATTTTGCATCTATGTGTGGGACTGCCTTTCTGGGGTCCCATATGTTTTAATGGAATAGCACTTACATGTAATTCAATACAAAATAAGCAAAAATTACATAACTCATATAAACACCACACATATTTACATCAGAAAGTATTTTATGTGATAACACGCAATACAGTCATACGTTTTAAAATTTCTATCAAAAACTCACCATTTTGTGTGAGTATGTGATGTTAAAAGTATAAAACAATGATAATATACATGTGTTGAGGATTTTACAAAGCAAATTGCAAAATTTTTATTTTAAAAGATGATTTTAAGTGCTGGGCATTTACAGCATAATATAAACCGGCTGAAAATGTAGTTTTTTAAAATAAAAACCCCATGTCATAGTAGAGGAATTTGTAAATGAAATGCAGGGCATAAAGATATAATAAGTAGAACTGAAAAAGATTACAATAGTTATTGCAATGTTTAAACCAACTTCTTACCTCTTGTACATTTAGACTGTCAATGGCTCCATAAGCCTCACTGTCTGGCGTCCTCGTCTCATATTGAGGAGTGTCCCTCGGAGAGTGTCGTACAATCCTCCCCTTCCGTCCCGTCATCTCGGCCACAACGCTGGGCCCGCCAACTTTGTCAATGATTTCATCAAGGGGACTATCTGGTAGGGGAATCTTTTTAGCAAATCCCAGCAACATCTGCTTGGCCGTTACGCTCCATGGGTCCTCCTTGATTTCTCCTTCTTTCTTTAAGTAAAATATAAATCAACCAGGATAAAACAATTATGGAAGTTCAAGCGGTCTTAAAGAGGCTGAACTATACCAAGTATAATTTTATACCAAGTATAATTTTATACCAAGTATAATTTTTTGAATAAGTGGTTTAAAAGATGTTCAAAATTAATATAGTTTTTGTATTATTGGGAATACTAACGGGAACGGCAAAAAGAACAAACTTGATACAGGCCATTCCAGATATAAATATACATGAATATTTCAGGGTAGAGATCTCTGAATGACCTCAACATTGGTTATAGTTTGTAGCCTTTATCGTGGATGATGTGCGACATTATAAAAGATAAATCTGAAATAGGGTGGCTATACTACGTCACTCTTTAATCGCATACAGGACACGAGACTCGAGTCACGTAGATGTATTTATCATTTCTTCATGAATACTGGACATTATTTTTATCAAATAAAGAGCACATTCCTCGACTGAGCGAGCCATTTTCATCCGCCGCTAATGACAAAATTATTTGTCCTGCATATTCAGAGATTACCGGAATCAAACTTAACTGATCGAAACTATCATGTCCCATCAGTTTTGAAAGTCTGATAGGGTAATCTCAGGAAGTGCGGGAATCTTGAATATTTCACAACAATATTCAGGGATCGAATTTAGCACTTGCAAACTCAAAATACAAGTTTAGAGCGAAATTTTCAGCATACGCAAAAACTAGTGGGTACATCTTTTCTGTACAAACTTAGCACGAGTGATAGATTACTCAAGTAAGGAAAGGTGATGTTGTCTTTTACAAAACAATCTAAGTAGTGTATGCGTAGAAATGTTTTTGACTGCAAGAAGAAAAGATACATGTAAGAATGCATTACATGCATATGACATTTTATTAAAATTGAAGAGGGCAAGTCTTTTGCAAAGTAACAAACAAAATATCTGAGGGCTATTCTATTAAAACATGTCCGTGATCCCAGGAAGGCAATTTAATAAACATCTATGGATGAACCCTATTTTCCGAAATTTGATTCCTTAAACTCAACTTTGCATCTATGAGTGGGTGTTTAATTTCAAAAAGTGCCTTCCTGTGGTCCCATATATGTTTTAATGGATAAGCCGTGAAAAATATCTTCGTAAAGAAATAGTGTTCTTGGTGGGAGGATAATCACACAACTTACTGTAGCATCCACCTTGGTAGGGAAGTACTGGTCGATAAATCTACACATCATCTCTCGACACAGCGACACAAACCCCGTCACAGAGCCCTTACTCTTACCTAGCTCGCTGTCCAGAGACGCCTGCAATAGTAGAGTACATGACATACAGTGGAAGATACAAATACACAAATTCAGTAAAAAGACACCAATGTGTACTAAATTGGGTTTTACAGCACACCAACACAAAGAGGTTATATGGCGCCAACAGGAATGAACATTCTAGACCACCTCTTCATTTAAGTCTACATACAAATATGCAGAATGAGCCTAGATCTTTCTCACCTGAAGCACTCCGGGGTTGCTGCAAATTTTATTGTAAACACTCCATTTTTCGCTGGAGCCACAATCTTTGTTTTCTGCCACAATGAACATGAATTTGCGGGGATTTTACTCCTCTGCCTGGATAAGCAGTGGCCCCATTCTTGCCCGGGAACCACACGGGCTAGTACAAGTCATACATTGGCAGATACCAGTACACAAATACAGCAAAGAAGCCAATATGTGTAGCAAATTGTGTTGTATTTATGCATAAAGGGTTAAAACTAATATATCAAAAATGCTTTTATCATATATCTCCATAAAATAATTTCCATTTTAAAGTCAGCTTTGAAAACTTCACTAGGACTGCTTTGTCAAACATGATTGGGCGCTCTTGTGGAATGTCGGTGGTTCTACCCAGGTGCCTCCCTGTGTACAAAAATTACCCGGAATGAATGAATGGATGGTGCTTTACGGCACGTCGACACATAAATAGGTCATATGGTGTGCAAAAATTGATGAAAAATGAAGAAATGAAGTATTAATTAAAAATTAATGTAAATGAGTAGTTTTTCGCTCTTGGTCTGAAATAGGGTGCCTGAAGAAATCTTGTAATTACACTATAATGTTACATCTTTGGATATATTTCCTTTTACTTACATATTTATGACTAATTAGCAATATAAAATAACATAAAAATAAATGCTGATTCCAAGAAAATATTTTTTTTATGAGGTATTTCCCTCCCAAAATGACTCTTTTTTCCATCCGAATTTGTGACATAATGAAGTATACCATTTTCACTGTTGGATTTAAAATAAATAAATAATTAAATGTGGCTAGCCTGTAAAAATATACGTGTAAAATAAGTTAAATATTTGTCTACACCCATTCAAAATGCAAGTGTGGCTCCTTGAAATGTACTATTTTGATTAAAAGATCAGCGTTGTGTTCGTAATGCAAGGTGTCCTGATTATGACACACTGGGTCTCTGAATATTTTAAATACTGAATGTGCACTAAATGACATATTGGTGTCAGTTATAAATAAACTGGGATGAAGTGGGTGATTTGATACTGTGGATAAAACCATTGGTCTACAACTGTTGATTATACAGACTTCGGAAAGTCCGGTGTGTTATCGGTGTCCAGTTTCATACGAACACAACGTGCGTAATTTAATCAGTCAGATACAGCCGTATCTAAAAATAGCACTGTTCGAGCGCTGCAGTCGTTTGGGTTTTTTCCACTCTATGCTTACACACATGCGCAGAGTACTTGGAATGCTGTGTAAACAATCTCGTTCGTGTGGTGTCTCGAGGCAGGAGGATGGAGATGAACGACACGGGGTAGGTTTTACATTGGTTTTCTGTTGTTTTTTTTAGGATGACGGGAAGATAATCCGCTGTCATATATGTGTTATTTGAGAAGGTAGAATACCAGTGTTTTGTTTTTAACAAGTTTTGAGACATGACATTGTGTTTATTAAACAAAAAGTCGATGTGGGTGTACCACGGAAGCTTTCAAATAAAGTGTCCAATCCATACGAACAACACAACAGGTTGATTGATACGACTATAAGTTCTATAACACTGATGAAATCAAATAATCTAGTCATGATACGCATAAAGGAAGGTTTCTGTCATTGGCAATTGAAAACATTAACGCGTACTTGCCTTCAGTTTGTTATTTTTTTCGCGTTCTGTTCATATCAAAGACACATTTCATCCCTAAAAATATGTGTCTTCCTTCAATGAACGTAACAAACTTTCAGTACCAGACTCTTTAAAGCAATGGAAACTTTTGGCACTCAAAATAATTATTTGGTATTTAGGCAACTTCGTCAAAAAATAAATATTAAATTAACTATTTAGAAATGTAAGGGACAAGTAGACCTTTTTCTGAAATAATGTTTCGTTCGTATCAACAGACCTTATGAACGGTGTCCATGGCATATGAACAACACACAGAGATATACTTATTAGCCACATTACAGTACTAAATACTGAAGTTTATGCAGTAGATGTAGCAGTAATATTTAACATAATTTGTAAAACTTAGTTAAAAAAACATCTACTCTTCATTAGTTTGTGGTACTACTGTCTCGTTCATAGTACAGGACAGCAATTGCTAAGGTATGAAGTGCGTCTTGTTCATGAACGACACAAACATGGTTTCGTAAATTGTTTTCATAAGTTTATATTTATCTTGCCAAGCCGAATGAGCAAATATTACATTCAGGAGTGTCTCCACATAAAAACATACGTCTACACATAAATTCAAATAATTTACCAGCAAGAACAATTTATGTTTGTTCTGTTCAGATCTGAAGACTCTATATGTAGATGAAGATTTGATGTCCTATGCAATGAACGAAACGCTTTAACAGTTTGTTTTTTTTACATTTTAAGATTAAACTTTTAAGAAAGTTTATGATAGTGTTATCTAATTTATATATTATGCAATAATTATTGAAGAAGTTCAGTTAATATTGTGTCTGCTTTTCTTTTACAACACTATTTTGTGTCGTTCAGAAAATTGGACGTGATTATTTGTGTTGTAAATGTGTCTTATTTTTGAACAACACCTAACAATACTTGTTACTTAAGTTGACTTCAAATTATACTTTTTCCTGATTTGAACAGTAAAAATCCAGAACAAATCGTGTATGCTTATTGGTGAGCGATCGTCATGGCGTGAAAGCTTTACGGAAACCGCACAAAATGGCAAACTCTCTCGGCAAGCCAATTAGCACCTTTTGTCAATCAATTTGCCTCGGGCTTATCTCTGTGACCGCGTCAATCAATTAACAGTTGCAAAATACAGGTAAATTTGACTTTCAGTATGCAATTAGCCAGATATTCGTTATGCAATTATACGGAATGTGACAAAAACCTATGCGATTATACGGGTTTTTTACATGCAAAAGAATACGAATGGTTTTGTGTTTCATAACTTTATGCAATTAACCGAAATATGCAATTAACCGATATGCGATTAAACGGAATCGACTGTAATACTTATATAATCTCTTGGAAATAATGAAAAATAATATGTTTGAAAATTTCTTGCTCCCGTCACACTCTCTGGACCAAGAGTGAAAAACACAAATATATAAAGATAAAACTAATAAAAAATAAGGGATGATATGGTGTAATATAAACTATGTATGTAAATAAACAAATGCCCGTCAACGGGTATGTAAACAAGTAAATATATATAAGAACACATTATAATGATTTATATAGTCTGATTTATTTCAGGAAATCTAAAACAAGACTAAAATCTACAGTATCAAATAACTCTTCCATAGTATTAACATTGTAGTACCTTTGACGCATAGGATCAAAGTCTACACATTCCAACAAGATGTGTTTGACCGTTAAATTGCCCAAGGGGCACCTGGGGTTTCCTCATCAAATGGAAGCTGGAAAGTCATCATAACTTGAAAGCCTTAGCTTTGGTGCTACTATAAAATCCAATTTAATTCAATTGATTGGGCCCTACACAGGCAACTATAAATCTTTAGTACTTAGTACAACACACAGACATATGCATAAATGCATAAACACACGCATACATATATACACATTGGGAAGCGTTTAAACTAATGTTGGTAGAACTTGTTACCCGACCCATTTGTCATTATAATATTTCTATTGTATATATGTGGATATTAGGCCTAAAAAAACAACATGTGTCTTTCCGGTTTCCCGACCGACCCTACTTTATCACCGCCGACCCTAAATATTTTTTTGTTCAAATGATAATTTTTATTAGTCAGAGTTGTTAAGCATCTAATCTGGATTGCAAAGGTTATAAAAAAGTTGCCTTAGTACAAAAATGGCATAATATATGCGAACAATATATATAAAAATAATATCTAAAAAAAACACTTTTTCCTACCTACCTACCCTAACTTTTTGACAGGGTGAAACCAGAAACACACATGTTGTTTTTTTTAGGCCTTATTGTGTATATAAAATTATTGGCAAAAACTATGTTTAAATCAAATCCAGAGGACATTAGCTCTGAGAAAATGGCTAAAGGTCAAAAACACACATACATAGGCTGACACAGACACATATGCCTGGGAAAATGCATGAATGTTATTTATTTAAAAACAAAAACACAGCATTAATGTAATGCAATTAACTTCCATGCGTACCTCTCCAGTTGTCTGTAGACCTATCACTATACAGTAGCCATTATCTATGGCCTCCTTAGCCTCCTTCACAATGGTGGGTACCTTCATTCCCAAACTGAAATACAACAAGGAGAACATGACAAACGCTCAACTGTAGCACTCAATTTTCCCAAACATATTCAAGTTAAACCAGGAAATCCTTGGAACATGCGTGTAATCTAAACATAACATTTATTGAGTTTTTGTTAGGCCAAAAAAATAAAATAATTTAGGTAGGAAAACTCTTTTTTTTAAAGAATTAATCCTTACTATATTCAAATCAAGAACATCAAAAGCATGTTTTCTTGAACATATTACATAATATGAATGTTCCACAATATGCCTTGGAAACCTTAAAAAATATAAAAATAAAAAAATATTTTTTTTATTTTTTAGATTTTGTGCCCTAAAAAGTTTAGGGTCGGGGCCTTAAAAATAGGGTCAGTCAGAAGACCAGAAACAAACCTTTTATTTTTTTGGCCTCATATGCGGCTTGTGTTCTGGGTTGTGGATATAAAACAAACACATGACAAATCTTCAGATAAATGACGGCGCACAAGTTGTTGGTCTGTACCAGTACAGGACGTATGTATGTTGTTGGTCTGTACCAGTACAGGACGTATGTATGTATGTTGTTGGTCTGTACCAGTACAGGACGTATGTATGTATGTTGTTGGTCTGTACCAGTACAGGACGTATGTATGTATGTTGTTGGTCTGTACCAGTACAGGACGTATGTATGTAAGTATGGGGTTTAATGGCACTATCAAATGTTCAGTCATATCACAACAATGTCCACATGAAGCAGTGAGGTCGATGCTCAACTTTATAGCGATGCCACAATGGAATACCACAATGTAGACACATGCCAGATACCCCACCCAGTCACATTATACCGACACGTGGCTGACCAGTCTTAGCACGCTTTATATACTGAACCTCAAACACGGGTGCTACTTGTACTGTTTTAATGAAGTATTTTGAATGAGAGGAGACTAAACACATAATCTCCTGCATGAAATTCCAACCCTTGGTATAACTGTTTTAATTGGAACCTCTGCAGAGTCTCGGTTCAGATAAAAGCAGTCATACCTCGTGTAGGAATTCCATATCTTCACTCCACCTACCAGAGCTGTTTGAAGAAGCGCTGATGACATGACCAGAATTGTGCCCACATCCTTGTGTTGTTGTTCGAGGTACGCAGAATGGCAGACTCCAGCGCCTTACGTAACTCATTCCTGAATAATACACAAATACAAGCATATCTTAAAATAAATTACAAATTGTGAAATATAAGTGATGTCCGAAAACAGCATGTCTGACTATTTTAAATATGCAACCATGTAACTATTGTCTGCTAAATAATAAAACGCGACGGACAAAGTGATTCCTATATAGGCCCCACTTCTTCTTGATTATGGTATTTAGATTAAGCGAATGATAAGGATGGCCCACAAAAATAGAAAATGCGACATGATGCCAAACAAGTACCATGTGATTTGTGTTACGCTTCCGTCTATATCATTGATGGGTTCATAGGTTATATCAATTTGCATGAATTTTGAATCTATTTGCCAAGTATTTAAGGGGGGATAACTTTCACTAACAGCTGGTTATGGAACTTGCTTTATATCGCAAGCTGTCTATATAGTGACCACTTGCGCAAAGATTTATTCATTTTTTGTAGAGATTCTTTTAGTTGATGCAACTTGAAAAACAAATCAATGTATTTGTACAGAAAGGGGGATAACTCTGCTGCTGATAAAATAGATAAATGTTGTGGAACATGCCTCACAAACATGTTTTATTGCTGGGGAACACATGGCAAAGTTTGTTCCTATTTTATTGAGGTTTTAATATAAGTTAAAGAGATTTGCAAGAACATTATCAATTTGTCTAAAAATTGAATGGGAGATAATTTAGTTCAAGCTAGAGTAATGGAACTTGCCTATCTTAATTTTTAATGGTGACCACTTTTGCACAGTTTTATTCAATTTCTTTGCATTATATAGCAACATGCACAAAAATGTTCATGTATTATTCTCAAAAGTGGTATAATAGTGTTGAGTGAAAATAGAGTTATGGAACTTGTCTCTCCATGTTGTTTTCTTTACGTTTTTTACACGTAAGAAGATCGAGCCATGGGTCAACTCTGTTGACACATCCTTCCAACAAACCAACCAACAAAGCAGTGGGGGCCAGTGGCATCTCAGTCTTTCCATTTTTTCATTGCGAGGTTTGTTTGTTTGGCATTTTATTGTCATTTTTCATTTTAGGCTATGTCAATTTTTAGTGGTGGAGGCAGACAACCCATTTATTCCTGGGTAGGACCAAGACTATACCTCCCGCCATACGTAAGAATTGACACTTCTCACTCGACAAGTCGAGCTCCCACAAGACCACGTCACAGGCCTCTCTTCAACCTACCAGACATGTACAGCTGTGTCGTACATCTTGATTTGTTCCTTCGTTACAGATGCTTCAACTGTCACAAACTGAAATACACGGAATAGTAGACATGATAGTAACAGTGTTGGGTATCGCGTCCAAAAAAACTATCGCGATATATTGCGATAAAAAAGAATGTATCGCGATACGCATCATATTTTCTTGTGCAATTGCATTGATAATTTCAATAGACTTTGCCGATTTACTGGTGTACTGCGATGCAGAAAATATAACATGATGCAAATATTGGTTGTGCTTGTGAATGAGATACATTATGCACGGCAGTTCCGATGTTGACAGTGTTTGCTTTCTGTTATGAATTTGTATTCAACGCCAGGTGATGTTTTCGTAAGAAAGATAACAAATGTGTTGTGCTGCCAGAGCACTCAACCGTAACCTTGCATATTTTACAAACTGCAACACTGCCTGCTATTGTAGCGCCCTTTTTTCAACTTTTCAAGCCCAAAGTGATCTGAAATACCCGATTTTGCTCTTTTCGTTTTAACATTTCTCAATCACTTAAATTGGCCATGCTCGTTCTTACTACGTGGTACCCAGAACTACATATGTGCACATTACGATAATCGAACGCCAGATATTATTGAAAGTGCGTCTATTTTTAACTATGATGGTACCACACTTCCCAACATGTGCATTTACAATTGTATTACAAACACGGAAACCAAACAAAGTTAAAAGTAGATCTTAGTCGCAGATTACGACTTCCTTTCATAATCTAAACACGTGTAGAGAAAACCGGTATAAACTGGTATGCTATTATTTTGAGGTCCGTATCACAATACACTGATAAACCGATAATACCGCGCAGCACTAGTAACATACTACATGAAGTGTTCACTGATGATGAACGATAACAATTTTTACGATTTAATTGTAACATGAAAGAAACAAACGTCACAATAAGGCGAAAAATGCCCCCGTAAAAGGTTTTTGACCTCTGACCTCAGAGTGCGACCTTGACCTTTGAGGTATGGACCTGATTCTCACACCTTCTCAGTGTGATTTATATTTTTGTGAAGTTTCATATTTTGCTGATTATGCCGACAGAGTTCATTTGAATTTAAACAAAAAGGAAATTATTACATTTCCATATGTAAAAGTACGAGAAGAAGGGAAAAGGCACATTACCCACCTCAGCCTGCTTGTAGCTCAGTCCGCGAGACACGTACATTCCTGCCGACTTCATCTCCATCGCCATCA
>JAWPHD010016470.1:0-49614 GCA_037043455.1 Cyrtodaria siliqua
TAGATCAATTCATACAAGACTGGAGTTCAAAATTTGAACGCTTCTCTAAAGGAAAATACTATAACTTATTTAAAGATAATACCAACTTCGAGAGCTATCTGAAGATCCTTCCCAAATCAACAAGTAAGGCCACTCTTTAAATTAAGAACTGCTAATCACAAACTCCCGATTGAGACAGGACGATAGACAAATACACCACATGCAGACAGAAAATGTACACTATGCCCAGTAAACGACATTGGTGACGAATTTCATTACTTGCTCATTTGTCCTTTTTTCGTAGAAAAAAGAACACAATTTATACCTAGATATTATTTCACTTAACCAAACATACGGAAATTTAAAGAGCTACTCAGTAGTGAATACAGACCTCTATTGCAAAGACTGAGCATATTTGTTAACATTGTAATCAAACAATATTTATATGTTATCCTGTAGCATTTGTCCTAATGCAAAATCTATTTTAAAATAGGAGTAATAATGAAAATTGCATCGACCTATAGATATGCATCAATATACTCACCTTTGAATTGTCATGCCCATGTACTTCTGTATTTCGCAGAATATAATAATTCCATGTAAGTCACCACTGTTGCGTTTGTAAAAACAGTATATCATATACCTAATATACCTATCACCACTGAATGTAAACCCAAATAAACATGTCCCCATTGATAAACTATGTACAATCATGTAGCACGTGCTTATCTGTAAGACACCAAAGTATATCTTGCCGAAGTCGTGCCTCTGTTAAAAACGTCTATGTCACTGGCCAATGAGGTGAAAAAAAATGCACGATACAAACGCAACAAGGTGTATCTCAATTAATGATCATTGATGTGCGCCTGTAAATTATTATTATTATTATTAGTAGTAGTAGTAGTAGTGGTATATAGAAACACTCCCCCCCTCCCCCACCATCCCCACCATTATTATTATTTTTTATTATTACTATTGCTTTTATTATTGTTATTATTATTATATAGAAGCACTACCCAGTCCCCTACCAACCCCACCAACCCGTTGTTTAAAACTGTGTGAACTGCCATCTCTTTTTACTCATATCACATGTATTTTCTGTAATTTATAGTCATGTTGTTGCCATACTTTGTATGTTGTAACCTGAGCCAAATAAAGGTTGTTGTGGTTGTTGTTGACTACAAAACACGTTTAAAAACATTTCTTAGTAAATAAAATGGATAACATATTTATAATTACCTAAATGTTTTAATTTTACAATAAGCAAACGTTTTAAGCCGAAATTAAGGTTTTATTTCATACCCATGCAACCCCATTTTCGCTTCTTGGAGAAAGGGTTGGATGGGGCATGAAATTCAATACTCGGACCACGTAACGTAAAAGCAGTTATACAAGTCAATCAAGGAATGTAGTATTCACGTAACTCAGTAATACAAAAACACGTATTCAAAACAAACAACAAATACAAGGATAACTAGATCCGAAATATGCGATACCACAAACATAAGAAGCATTACGTGGTCCGAGTATTAACGTTCATACCCCATCCAACCCCCTCTCCAAGAAGAGAAAAGGGGTTGGCTGGGGTATGAAATAAAATGTTAATTTCGACAGAAAACGTTTGTGCATATTGTAAAATTAAACAATTTAATAGATAACATTACATTAAACATGTTATCGCATTTTAGTCAGCAAAATATATATTTTTTATTTTTTATTGTCGAAATATCCGTAATAAAATCCTGCTAATATAAGCTTTCCCATCGATTAATGGCATGGAGGCTGGACCTCGTAATGGGGGTTAAGCCGGTCATATAGTTGTTTAGATGAATGCATGAATGAATGGTGTTTTACGGCACGTCGACACAAATATGTCATAGTGTGCGCAAAAACTGACGAAAGATGAAGAAATGAAGGTTTAGTTGAGAAAGAATAAGACCGAAATACACATACGAGTAAGGAAATAAGTAGTGAGTACCGTACATCAATTATTTGCCCGTTGAATATGTTGACAAAGTGCATGGACAAGCAACCATGTTTGTAAACACACACTGGTGAATATGTTTTTAAACCAGTTAAACATTATAACGGACAATAGTTCATAATTCCAGGACATAGTTTATGGGAACTAATTGATGGCAATCATTTTCTTTTTATCAAATAACATGCATATTTGAAAGTCATAATAATACTTATTTGAAATGTTCAAAGCTAATTAGTTTCGCGCAGTATTACTTGTTAAAAGAAAACTCTTAATTTTGTTACCTTTATTTAAATATGTGCAAGTAGATTTAAAGTTAAAATGATACTGCATAATAACTGAGGTGCTCATTTTAATGTTTCGTACATATTTCAATATTTGCGTGCATTTCTATAAAATAATTTACCTGTATGAAAATGCGAAGAAGAACATCTAGTTAATCGTACTAGTGTTCACTAGAGAGTATCATTTGGGCTGACGATATGTGACGAGGACACTTCAATTGTGGTTTGTATTCGTGTTTTTGTTTTATTTTAATTATCATAAAACTTTTAAACAAGCAGTGTTTTACCTTTGTTATAAAATGTTATAAAATAAATGACAGTTTTACGAGTGTTCAGAAAGAAAGTAGTTGCATATATTCATCCCATTGATTATAAAATCCAAAAAATAAAGGAGTTTGACTGGGCAGATTATTGTCACATAAAACGCATTTTGACTTTTCGTATTGACGTAAATGCTTGATTAGAAATAATAAGATGTTATTAATTAAGTATTTTCATATTGGTCCAGATATTGGACCGAGGACTGTCATATTGGTACAAGGTCGAAGGCAGTCCGAGGATCAATAACTCGGAGAATATGAAAAAAACTTAAATAATGACAATTTGTTTAATTAACTTCCACTACAGTATAATTTTGTTTTAATAAAAGTATTGTAGTACTAGTGTTATTTTAAGCATAGGTTGATAAGCGAGCCACTAAACGCGAATGTCGTAACTTAACGCTCGTATTGGCGAATTTCTTCATATTTGCCTTGTTTTGTTTCATATTGACGGACTTCCGTTCGTATTGGCCGAGTTTGCGTCGTATTAAGTGTAGAGTTTCTAGTAAAACACGGCTTGTATACTTTATTTAGTTAATAACGTAACATATATGACGTTACTTAAACAACAAACGACGTCATAATTACACTCACGCATTGGCGTCGAGTAAAAGGTAAATTGATGATGTTCAATCGAAACTACAAGGTCGTATGAATGATAATATGTGATAAATAGAATCTGTGAAAAACATTACCCTAGAGATTGTATCATAAACCTATTATTGCCTATGAATTCGGTCGATACATGGTTTTATCGGTCGATACATGGTTGTATCTACCAACCCTGTAAAAATAAATATTGACCTCGGTCTTAATCCTCAATCTCTATTCCTTTTTTTCGGGTCGATAAAACCATTTATTGCATTTACAAGCTCCGTTTACTTTCAATGTAACGGGAAACGTCAATATTCGCTCATATTCGCTCATATTGACGTGTAGTTAAGTCATATTGGGTGTGTAACGTGTAGTTGGTTATGACTGGTGCAATTTTCTGTTCATGTCAAAGAAAGTATATCTCTTGATGGAAACAATGTTGATTTCATTGTGAAAATCCCCATGATGTCATGTTCAAATAAATATTTCTGATGAAAATTAAATGTTAAGACCTATTGTTTTGTTCTAATTATTCGTTTCTACATTAAATATGTTTATGCAATAAAAAGGTTATTAGATTTGTATTAGGATATATGCACTCTTTCTTTCGCGTATACATATTGCGCTCCTAAAGTCGCGCAGTATTGTTACGCGAAAGAACTCGTGCATATATCCCAATACAGAACTTATAACCTATACGTATAGACCGCATAAAAAGGCAATAATTGTACAGTATGACATAACTAAGAGCATTTTAACGACGGCATCGTTTCTTCACAGATGTAGGGGCTGGCGTGGTGCGGTCGGTAGCGCGGCGGATTTGTAACCGGAGGCCCCGGGTTCAATCCTCCGTGGTGCCACTGAGTGCCGTCGGTGTGTTCTTGGGCAAGACACTTTACCTTAGCCTCGTCTGTCGGACTGGGACGTAAACCGGGCGGTCCCGTGTATCGGTCTATCTTCCGAGCACGTTAAAGGACCATAGGAATCTATTCGATAATAAGAGTAGGGCAGGTTCCCAGATTCCTATGTATCCTTCCCCTCTCTCTGGGGCGGTTCTAAATAACCTATACTGTGTTGATGAGCCGTTAAACAACATTCATTTCTTCACAGATGTGCTTAATATCTGTAGAAAAAAATGCATTTGTACATTTTATAGGATGCATGTTGATACATCGAAAATTAGCATCATATATAGGGTGTAATGGTTGCATTTGCCGTTTATTGTGTTGGAATTATTATTATTATATATTATCCAAAAAAACCGGGGAATTGGCGTAAACCAAATACCAGACACACTAGTCTCTATACAAAACTACGTTATCATTCCCAAGGGTAGGTCTATAAATAATTCAGGAGACGTTCTTGATCAAATGTGCAATAAACGTCAAGTTTCATATATTAGCACTTATGCCTTCTCTACACTATATAAAATCTTACCACATCACCTTATCAAAGACAATCTTATTACTCTTATTCAAAAAGCATTCGCTAGGGAAAATACTATATTTTTGGCCTGTAATAATATTAAAGCGATTTTACTAACGGTAGTTTGGACAATTACACTATGTGGACTTGCCAAGAAGTTTGTGAAGCATGTGCACTCATCGTCCTATAAGATAGGTTTGGAACGACCGTTTATAGACAAATTGTTGGTGTCCTTATGGGTACGAACTGTGCATCCTTTGTCGCAGATTTGTTTTTATAGTGCTATGAAAGAGATTTTAAGTTGAGATACACAGGAAGATGTTGTTGAGGCCTTTAATGACACCTCTCGGTATCGGCATGACATAATAAACATTGACAACCCTTTGTTTTCTACTATTGTTAATTATATATACTCTAAAGAACTTCAACTTAACAAAGCTAATATTTCTGATACTAACGCTTTTTTTCTTGATTTACATATCTCCATTGAAAGTAAGTGAACTAATTAGCAAAATATATGACAAGTGAGATGATTTTAATTTTGAAATTGTTAATTATCCCCATTTAGATGGGGATGTTCCCCGAGTTGTGTCTCAACTTATTTGTTTTTCTAGAGATTGTATTCGAGGTGAGGACTTGTATAATTAAAAAGCTACTCCATCAGGGTTACCGTTACCATAAGCTCGTAAAACCTTTGCAAAATTTTGTTATCGTAACCCTGATCTTCTTTCCAAATAGAAACGTAATTTAAGAACTCTTCTGCGACACGGACTATCACAAACTGACTTCTATGGTGACGTGATTTACAAACTTCGTAAGATCCTTGGTCATGATCACTTTCATATATCTTTGTTAAACTTGTTAACAGGTTTATCAAAAGAGGTTATGACCCTTTCATTTTGCAACGCACTGCATGCTTGGTTGTGGACCCATTTACAGTTCGCCACTATGCTTTCCTCTTTGATTGTGCGATGACCGGACAGGCTGTGGACCCTATGATGAGGTCTACCTAAAGCCCTGAAGGATGGTGACGATTGATGTTTTTCTGCAGTTTTGTCTTCTTGTGCCCTAAATGGTTTTTTCTCTTGTTGCTCTGGCTTCTGCCAACTCAATGAGTACCTTCTTTGTGGCTTTCTAGTATTTATATATAAACGACCATCTTTGTGTTTTACTTATATTGCCTATTAATGCTGCCTTGTTGGTTAGAGAATAGTTCATGGCGGGGATTTCTTTATCTACACTGTCCCATTTTATTGGATTGAAGTAGGGTAAGTGTAAGGTTTGGTGCACCCTAGAACCTGGTTTAAACTCCTAGCGGCTTTTTTTTGTCACTTTTCCGTTCCAAGGCGGTAGCTCTATTGTCAACCCTTTTGTGTTTTTGATGTCTTATTTGGCCTTTTATTTATCTTTAAATGTGTTCTTTGCTTCTGTGTGTGTTTGTGGTTGACTGTCGTCCTTGAATGCTGCTTTTCCTGTTCGATTTTTATATCTATATTTACCATTTAAATTATAGTATGGATAGAGAATTCAGAATGGGTCAAATCATGTGCCTAAAAGAATAAATCCGGATACGTGACCTTAAAGCTCTGGGCACAGTTTATTTTTTCAGTCGTGCAACAGTGTATCAGGACGCTTCGTATGATATACCATGCACACAATTGAAACTAACCCGTTTACTGTGTAAAAACACGGTGATTCGGTCCTCATGCGCATAGTTAATACCATTGTTTATACGATGTATAGGTCATTGCATTATTGCACCTCAAGAAGCCAAGCAATTTTCTCTGGCTTATTGATCGTAACGGTTGCCTTTTTATGATATTTTATATTTTTATGGTATTTACCGTAACGTAATGAAAGCCTTTAATGTATATCTACATATAAAGCACCCTTGTAGGTTTCCATTTAAAGTTACTAAAGGCATGAGGATTTATTGGAGGGTAATGTTAGCAAGATGTGTAGAGATTCCAAGATTGACCGAGGAAGATAGTGGCGCAGTATACCATATTCACCGGACTGGTTTATTGGGTAGCGTGCAAGTTATACACGTTATCCGTTAACTATAGTGTGTGCGTACATGTAGATGGGTTAACCCTTTCACCGCCAAACTGCTATAATTTAAATTCAAACTATTAATTCAAATTAATTTAACTTTAAAATAATGTTTAAAGAACTGAAGTGGCTTACCTTTCAACGGAGATATGAATATCACACATGTGTTATGATTTATAAATCACTAAACAATTTAACACCTGATTACATAACCGATTTAATATCGTTCTCTACAAATTCAAATTATAATTTAAGATCTGTTGCTAGAAAGGATATTGCCCATTTAACACTTAGAACAAACATTCTTAAACGTACTTTTGGTTATTCAGGAATGGTAGTTTGGAACATGATCCCCGTTGATATACGAGCCTCGGTGTCCTTATTTACATTTAAGAATAAATTAAAATCATTTCTTTTAATGAAAGAGTGAAACCCCAGTTCGAATTATAACCTTACAAAAGTATGAAAATGTGTCTGTCTGGTTGAAGTTATAAATTGATGCATGTATTGTTTTATCTTGCAGTATATGCTTACATTGTTATATTTTGTTGATTTATAGATGGCCATATTGTCAAAAAGGCTTGTGTAAATGCTATGTCTTAATATGTTACCTTCTTGAAATAAAGTTATTATTATTATTATTATTATTATTATTAAACCTTGCAGTGATTTTTATATATAAAGTGTTATGGAAAACATGCTTACCGAGTGCGTACAGTGTAAACAATGTTCAGTATGCACATAATGAACAGGTTGATCTGGAATTACATTGGTCGCGTCATTCAATATCTTTGACTGTGACAGCGAAAGAGTTAAGGATCTTTTTCTTTAAACCTGCAATTTCTATCTAGCTATATAAGGAATGAACCCTGCGGGTTGGCGGCATTTACCACACCACTATTTCACTGATGAAACAAATACTGAAATGCAGCTCGTCCAAATAGAAAGAAAACAAAAACAACACATAGTCAACCATTAGGTGGTCCCACCTTAATTCCATTAAGCGATGGGAAAGCTTAACGAACATTTGACAATAAAACACGCTTAATAAAAACAAGAGGCCCAAGAGGGCCTGTGGACGCTCTACTGGCTAACATGGCTCTTATAATATCAATGAAGCGAGTGACTGCTATTTATGTTTTCTTAAAAGTTTCGAGCAAAAAACAGCTTTTTAACTAAATCAAAGGCCATAACTAAAGAATCTGGTAAAGTTTGGTAATGATCAGATGAAAAATGAAGGCCCTACCGTATTAACGAGGCAAAATATATTATTTTTAACTAAATCAAGAGCCATAACTCCTCTGTGACTGGTTTTCGAACTTGTCCGAGCTTTCATTGATATTAACAATCTGTGCAAGTTTGGTAAAGATCAAATAATAAATGAAGGTCCTAGAGTGTTCACAAGGCTTAATATGGCATTTTCCAGCAAAACAAGGGCCATAACTCCGTTGAAATTATTTTGATCTTGCCGGTTTTTGAACTTGTTCAAGCTTTCATTGATATAAAGACACTGGCAAAGTTAAGTAAAGATTCGATTAATATTGAAGGCCCTAGAGTGTTCACAAGGTAGGAAATAGCATTTTTCAGAAAAAACAAGGGCCAGAACTCCGGTGTTAATGATCCGATTTAGCTGTTTTTCAAACTTGTTCGAGCTTTCATTGAAATTAACAATCTGTGCAAGTTTGGTAAAGATCAAATAATAAATGAAGGTGCTAGAGTGTTCACAAGGCAGAAAATGCCATTTTTCAGAAAAAACAAGGGCCATAACTCTGGTGTTAATGACCCAATTCAGCTGATTTTTGAACTTGTTCAAGCTATAATTGGTATTAACAATCTCTGCTAGTTTGGTAACGATCAAATAATAAATGAAGGTGCTAGAGCGTTCACAAGGCAGAAAATGGAAATTTTCAGAAAAAACAAGGGCCATAACTCCGGTGAAATTATTCCGATCTGGCTGGTTTTCGAACTTGTCCGAGCTTTCATTAATATTAACAATCTGTGCAAGTTTGGTAAAGATCAAATAATAAATGAAGGTGCTAAAGTGGTCACAAGGCTTAATATGGCATTTTTCAGCAAAACAAGGGCCATAACTCCGTTGAAATTATTTCGATCTGGCTGGTTTTCGAACTTGTCCGAGCTTTCATTGATATTAACAATCTGTGCAAGTTTGGTAAAGATCAAATAAAAAATGAAGGTGCTAGAGTGGTCACAAGGCTTAATATGGCATTTTTCAGCAAAACAAGGGCCATAACTCCGTTGAAATTATTCCGATCTGGCTGGTTTTCGAACTTGTCCGAGCTTTCATTGATATTAACAACCTGTTAAAGTTTGGTAAAGATCGGATGAAAAATGAAGGCCCTATTGTGGTAACAAGACAAAAGTTAACGACGGACGACGGACGACGGACGACGGACGGACGGACGGACGACGGACAACTCGCCATCCCATAAGCTCTGCTGGCCTTCGGCCAGTAGAGCTAAAAATTACTGAAAAAAAATGCGAAAACCTGTTTAAAATTACCTATTAAAATGTTTTAGTTTTACAAAATGCAAACTTTTTAAGCCAAAATTAAGTTTTATTTTTCATACCCCAGCCAACCCCGTTTTCGCTTCTCCGAGAAGGGGTTAGATGGGGTATGAAAGTTAATACTCGGACCACGTAATGACAAAACAATCAAATTCACCACGTAAGGATTTACTAGTCGTCATCAGACAATCCGGTTTAATAAATCCGAAAGTAATTCAAAACGAATATGAGCGGGTCTGATGCATGCATATACATAATTAGTGATTTTTTATCGTGACTGATTACATATGGAGTGGTAGTGACCGTAATCAGATGATCTAATTTGTAGGTTACGATACTTAATTCTACACAGGGGCCTAACATGATGTAGCAATACTTTTAGTCTTGGCTCAATAGTCATTAAACCGATCATCAATCTTAAGATTATAGTGTTTGTTTCATAGAAAGATAGAATAGAATGTATGCGCCTATGCATTATAGATGTGTTAGAGCCAGTGGAGTAAGTAAATAGACTTGGTTTATATTGGTTTGTTCATTAGAGCAAGTAGTGTGGCTACTGACAACGTTGATTCACTACGATAACGTTGCCCTGATGACGCAAACTAAATGACACATTAAGTCGTCAATACTAAAACACCTATTAATTCAATTAGGCAAATTTCGATGTGGTATGATAAAGAAGTTCATTACTAGAGGACACATTGAATCAATAACAACTTAGGTAGACCGCATGATTTTACGCCGACAAGTGACCTCTGGCGTGTTTGATATGTCAATTATGTTATTGTTGTTTCATGCTACCCTTGAATTATTTCTAACTTTACAGGGATGCACGAGACTGTCGATTATTTTAAAACAACTCGTGCTAACCCCGTAGGTTTTCTAAATAACATGAATATTTCAATAAATATTTCAAAGTGTTGACTATTGTGTCCTAAAGTACGTGAAAACTACATCAATATAGCCGCGTGTCCCACATAGTTCATAAACCGCATTATTTACAAATTTGTGAAAATTGCGTACGTATTCTTCACAATTCGCAAATGTGAACTTTCCGAAAGTGCGTCATAATGAAACGCATATTTCACAGCTATTATACCTGTATGATGTTTAGGATAATTCATCTCCCAAACTCACTGAATGGAAGAAAAGCGGCTAGTTTTTACAGTATACATTGTGTTATGACCTTTCAAATATTTCGTTCGTTCGTTCGTTCGTTCGTTCGTTTGAAGAATGATTCCGTAAACGCGGCTAGTTTCTACAGTATGCATTAAATGATACTCTTAAAGACTTCGTTCGTTCCTTTGCACGCTTGTTTTCATTCTTCGTCTTTTATTCGTTTCTTTGGCGAGTTCGACACAATAACCGTGTTGATTGGTCCAGGTGTATATTTACATTAATTTTTAATTACTACTTCATATCTTTTTATCTTTCATCAGTTTGTGCGCACACTATGACCTATTTATGTGTCGACATACCGTTAAACACCTTTTTTTCATTCTATTACTTTCAAATGGGAAGATGTCAATGGCTTGCAATGAAATGATGTAAGAAACTGAGCTATTATTACAAAGTCTGATAATCTTGAAAAAAATCATAGCAGTAAAAACATAATGAACTGCCATTTTCACAACCTTTTGTGAAGAATGTCACAAATTTGTGGAAATTGAGTACGGTTTGTGACATATGAGGCTCAAATAGCCGCTTGTCCCTTTAATATAGATTTGACAAAGTAATGTCAAGTAACGAGAGAAGATATGTCACCAGTTATGCTTTGACAATTTAGTGTATCAGTTAGTATGTATATATACACCTCTCACTTTATGTCCCTTTACACATCACATTAAGTTATTTAGAAAGAGATTAGATGAAGTAC
Organism: Cyrtodaria siliqua; assembly: GCA_037043455.1. Taxonomy (NCBI): domain Eukaryota; kingdom Metazoa; phylum Mollusca; class Bivalvia; order Adapedonta; family Hiatellidae; genus Cyrtodaria; species Cyrtodaria siliqua. The sequence continues at coordinate 11,038 of JAWPHD010016470.1, forward strand.
GAAAGGAATCCGTTAGTCAGAGAACCAGTGCGGGGCAGAGGCAGTAGCGCCGAGGCAGTAGGGTAAGTGTGAGGTTTGATGCACCCTAGAACCTGGTTTAAACACCCAGCGGCCTTTTTTGCCACTGGGCGGTAGTCCTATTGTCAACTCTTTTGTGTTTGTAATATTTGGCCTTTTATTCATCTTTAAAGTTGATCTTTGTGTCTGTGTGTGTTTATGTTTGACTGTCGTCCTTGAATCCTACTTTAACTGTTCGATTTTTATATCTACTTTTTCTTATCCACTGAGCTACCGAGGCCGATGGCCCAATTACGTGGTACCGCCGTAATCACATTGAGCGATTAAAATATATTTGCAGGATTTTATAACGACAATAAAAATATGTTTAAATACCATTTTTATTGAATAAATGCGATAACCTGTTTAAAATTACCTATACATGTTTTAAATTTGCAATATGCAACATGTTTAAACAGAAATTAGGGGTTTATTTCATACCCCAATCAACCCCGGTTTCGCTTCTTGGAGAAGGGGTTGGATGGGGTATGAAAGTTAATATTCGGACCACCTAAAATGAATGTTATGACGTATTCATTATAATTTATATCAGAGACATATAATAACTGAAATATGTCAATTTGGTTATAGAACGCGGGTTAAATAGTACTCTGTTTTCCGGGTATCTCGATCGGTCATTATCTAGTTTTTTATGTATTAGCCTTTTTAGCTTTTTTGTCGTGGAAAATCATCATGAAAAGCTTATCTCTAGTATTTGATTTAGATGCATTTGTATTGTGCATGACGGATTCTTGATACACGATTATTCTCCCCAAAAATATATGTGAAAGCTAATTGTGTACTTGTACTTAGTAGAGGTAATGAGTGTATTTTGTACTTGTACTTGGTAGAGGTAATGAGTGTATTGTGTACTTGTACTTAGTAGAGGTAATGAGTGTATTTTGTACTTGTACTTAGTAGAGGTAATGAGTGTATTGTGTACTTGTACTTAGTAGAGGTAATGAGTGTATTGAGTACTTGTACTTAGTAGAGGTAATGAGTGTATTGTGTACTTGTACTTGGTAGAGGTAATGAGTGTATTGTGTACTTGTACTTAGTAGAGGTAATGAGTGTATTGTGTACTTGTACTTAGTAGAGGTAATGAGTGTATTTTGTACTTGTACTTGGTAGAGGTAATGAGTGTATTGTGTACTTGTACTTAGTAGAGGTAATGAGTGTATTTTGTACTTGTACTTAGTAGAGGTAATGAGTGTATTTTTTTACTTGTACTTGGTAGAGGTAATGAGTGTATTTTGTACTTGTACTTGGTAGAGGTAATGAGTGTATTGTATATACGCTTGATACTAAAACAATGAAATGATCTGTGTAACATAACTCCCGTTAGTATTTCTTCATTATTATCATTGCTAATAGGCATACTTATCATCAGTAGAGGGCTAATGCTTGGCATGTTACTGAATTTTGGTTTTGCCCTTATTACACATTAATCCCCTTTTATAGAATAAAAGTGTATTGCCTTTTCATTTTAGCATAGCTAATGTCAAACTGATACTTGATTAATAAATCGGGGTGCCACTTTTATTGACTGATGAGATTGCTATATGCCCCTTTATAGGATATACTGCGATCTTATTACATGTTCATCAATAACTTGTTTTCCAACTACCCAGACATTCCTGCTCATTACGTGGTCCCGCCTTAATTCCATTAAGCGATGGGAAAGCTGATATTAGCAGGATTTCATAACGCATATTTCGACAATAAAATACCTTTAAAAACATTTTTACTGAAATTAAGCGATAACATGTTTATAATTACCTATTAAATGCTTTAATTTTACAATATGCAAACTTTTAAACCGAAATTTTTTACGAAACATCTTGGGATTTATTTGGAATGTTATGTGGAATTAAGTATGCAGTATATACAATATATAGCGGAAATTTCCGAGATTCGTTTCTGTTTCGCTTCGGTATATGGGAGCCTTCGGGATGGGCCAAACGTTCTGCTAATGTCATTTATGGTATACTCATTCATTATAATGCCATACACGTATGTAAGATGGAAGAAACAGACCTAAGCCAAAATATTAGTTTCAAAGAGAAGATGTTTTTTAGATTGTCCCTATATTTAATGTATGCAATACAAGAAACGTGTGATGAGGTACATGGTTATTGAGTGAGCACATTTAGTTCCGTACCTTAACTCAACGCTGCATGCAAAGTATTAGAATTAAATGTTGTTTAACATCAGGTTATTTAGAGCCGCCCCAGAGAGAAGGGAATGATACATAGGAATCCGGGAACCTGCCCTACTCTTATTATCGAATAGATTCCTATGTTTCTTTAACGTTTTCTTTAACGTGCTTGGAGGATAGACCGATACACGGGACCGCCCGGTTTACGTCCCCATCCGACGGGCGAGGCTAAGGAAAAGTGTCTTGCCCAAGAACACACCGACGGAACTCAGTGGCACCACGGAGGATTGAACCCGGGGCCTCCGGTTACAAATCCGCCGCGCTACCGACTGCGCCACGCCAGTCCCTGCAAAGTATTAGAACTGCAGCCATTATAGTAAAGAACATGTTCTACACTTTCTATAAAAAATATTTCATTCACCCCGTTTATCATTACATCATTACTACGTTTCTTCTTTTTTCTTTCTTTTTTTTTTTACTTTTTTTAGTGTTTTTTTTTGTTGCATAATAACCTAAAGACATTGCATACAAATAATGGTAAACACGATGTTAAACCATCAAGTATAATTTAATTTTTGATGAATTATTTTGAAAGTAAAACATGAGCGCTTTATCATAATCCCGACTGCAAAAAAAAGTAAGAAAAAAAGTTCGTTATGTTAGTTGAATAGTAATGATACATTTATTGTTATTTTGAGCTTAATTACGTGTCAGATAATGCGCATAATATTTTTCCCCAGTATGTTTATTTACTTTTATCGTTTATTTACGGCTCATCGTTTACAAACATGTTATATAATCATTAACATATAAGCATACTTATGTAAATATGTAAACACCATTCTATACAGAATTATTAGAGACGGGGTAAAGTATTACTTAATTATATCGCACTTATTCTCTATATAAATATACATTACACAACAATATATTTATTAGTATCATTGTAAACCCAGGCAACCATTTCGAATCCCGATCATTCGACTTTCTGACACCCATAATTATTCAAATTACCTAAAGCTGTTAATAAAAAGGTAACCTTATACAATCCAAGTTGTGTAGGGCATTAGCCTTAAATATCATGTTCATACCATTAGTCGAGCAAGAGGTATACTCGTGACTTTGTATAATGCACATATTCAGTTTTGTAAGCTCAGAAACTGAAATATGTTGTTATGTTAAATAATACTTAACATTCGTGTACTGTTGTAAAGATGCTGATACGTTTTAATAACATAAAATAATAAAACGTTTTTATGTTCGTGTGTGTCAGATATTCATGTGCAACCTATAGGTACGGTGTACACGAGTTGTTTGTCTCTTTTTGAATAAGTCTTTGTCTTTTTTTGAATAAGACAGTGAACTATTTCGAAATATATATAATTGAATTGAATGTTATTTCACGGCTCATCAACACAGTATAGGTTATTTATCCCCCAGAGAGAGGGGACGGATACATAAGAATCCGGGAACCGTGCCCTACTCTTATTATCGAATATATTCCTATGGTTCTTTAACGTGCTCGGAGGATAGACCGATACACGTGTCGAAATATATAAATAACAACGATAACAAAGCCTCTTCAGTATATAAAATAAATAAAATATTATCTAAATAACCTATTTCACGAGACAAGATGTAAAACTGGCGACTATTTTAATTGTTGAAATTACGTCAAAATTTCAAACTACAGAAACTGTGGTATGAATTAGATTTAAAATTGCTGCAGCGAAGGCTTGAAATAAAACATGAATATCACGATTAAAACTCGCGAAAAAAAATCGTTGATAATGAAGTTACCTTTAGACTCAGAAAACGGAAACGTGACCTCGGAATCAACCTAAATTATTGATAACAGACGAAGAGTGGTCTAGTAGTAAGCGAACTCGAGTCTAGTACAAATAAACGATAAAATGACCATGTTATAATCAGCCATATGTTAACCTATGTGTGCTTATGACTTTTGAATGGGTATTTCGTCTATAGAAATGTAATACATTTAAAATATTAATGATTTTCAATAGTAAAGCTTTGTCCAAAATTGAAAACAACAGACAACTATTTTAGAAATATACATTTCATTTAAACGAAATATTATCTGATCACGGTTAAGACCAAGCTTACAGTCAAAGACTGCTATGATGTAAATAAAATGTCTGATTCTACGAGCACAATTTGCCTCAGCAACTTGCTATAACAACACTTAATTGTGAGTGAATTTGAAAAAGCAACTATTTCACAAATCCTACAATATAACGCATTACAAAACCCATAAGTTTTGTCGAATCGGCTGAGTATCAGTCAAGAGATAGGCGTTTGAAAAAAGAACGACAGCGACAAAAAACAGTGTGCATTTTTTGTTAAGTCTGTTTAACTTACCTTACGAAATAAATGGTTATAATCAATTTAGGATTTATTCCCAACACCATGATGAATATATATGAATTAGCACGCTTTATAAATCAATACATTAAATGTGGATCTTTTCCGAGGAAAGACATTTGAAAAAATACCATTAACTCTAAAATAATAACTTACTGTATTTCTCAGTTGGATTTTAGAACGAGTGAATTACCATTTGGAAGATTTAAGATAACACATCCCACTTTAATCGATTGTTCAATGTATGACACTTAGTATGAAATATGATAAATAAACGCAAGTTCGGTATTGCATTAATAGCTCAATTAACTCAAGAGGTGGTAGAAAATAAATGCGAACTTATTACCATAAAGTAGACCATGTGTCTAGAAGAGAATTTTGGTAAAGTGTAAAAACATGTTTTGGTAATGAGTTGTATGAATATCGTATACATCTTGATCCTAAGGAACAGGTTTCTGTATTGTTCGATTCATGCAATTTTGAAATTGCAAAATATGGTATATACTAAAAGTAATCTGGAATTATGTATTCTATACTCGGTTAACCATTTGTATAAATTATGGACGCTTCCAATACATTTTATTTGTGTTTCTGAAAGCGAAGTGTACAAATTAGATAATGTCAGTTGCGATATAAACATGTCCCAAACAGATTGTTCTCGTATTTCGTTTCGATAAGAGTCACGTGCTATTGGGAAGAATCATGACGATTACGCATACTATTGTTGAGTTACTTTACTGTACATATAAATAATGATAAGTATCAAAAAATATTAAGTTACCGCTATCAAAGTGATTTACCTATAATTATATTTACAGAAATTGTTCACTTTAATAATTCGCGGCGTATCAATTTACGTTTACTTAAAATTGATTTCATATTACATGTATATATATTATTGAACTGTTGTAATACTATGTGTCAATCTCCTTATTTGGAGGAAATAAAGATATACTACCACTACCAAAAACTGCTCTTTAAATGCAAAATGTGCTGATTTTCATGTCAGAATCTGAGTTACAATTCAACTATTCACTATTTACTATTGGTGACATCATACCTTAAATCGATAGCACTACAGGATTATACAGACATCTAAATTACTCATAAAAGCAAGTCTGATATTAGCTTTGTCTAGGTTTACTAGTTGCCGGGGAAGGATACTTGTTTACAGATCTCTCTAATATTTTCTCAGAAAATCCCATTATTTTAGGTGCTAAGTATTTTATGGTGTCATGTATAATCTAAAAATAACTTGTCGCATGAATAAATACTCCCTTTAAAAATATAAACACCGAGATGTCAAATTATTGTATTCGTACACTCATTTCCATATGAACGAAATAAAAAAATACCTTTTTTTAACAAAATGAAACGAGAATTATTTACTGGCCACCATTATACTCAGGCCTACACTTCCTGTGCTTCAGTGGGTGTGCTACACCTTCGGCATGCTTACACTGACTATACTATTATTGAATCTAGTCTCGGCATGTCAATACCGTATCATGCATACGTCTTACTTGCAGATATCGGTATGGGTAGATTAGGCCAATTAAAGCGCCCACTAGCGATTAGCACAATTTATTCGCGCGTTTTTTTCACGCGCATGAAGTCGACGTTTGCGTGGCGTCATGTTGTAAATAAATGTACAATGTCAGTTGCTGATGCACCAGTTACACTTTTTAACGTCACTTGCTGCTTCTCATAAGTTAAAATTATAGAGTTTAATTAACATTGTTGTTGTGATACGGGAAATACGGGAAATAATTCCCGAGTGAGAAAGATTCTTGCGATATAAAAACTCGTGCCAAGCGCACGAGTTTCTATATCGCAAGAATCTTTCTCACGAGGGAATTATTTTTCGTATCATGACAACAATGTTAAGTAAACTATTTATTATATACCTATCAATAATATATACACAGTACCTTCATTTTCTTACAATGAAATATAAAACCCGGTATCACATCTAGAGGTTTTCTGAATCTGTTTCACTATACTACTAAAAATAGATTTCTGTATAACCATTCTACATACGTTGAATGACGTCGATGACTCCACGACGTTGCCTACCTGTGGTGTGACGTCATGGCCTTACTGTATAATCAAACTAGTTTACTGTACGGTGCTATACATTTTTTTATGAGTTTTCTTATAAAGGTATATAATAAAAAGATCATTACTAGATTATGCGTTCTGGAAGTTTGCATCACCTCTTGTGGACATGCCGCATCTGCAGGATCTCACTCGAGAGGCTTAGAAATCCTGCAGATATGGCACGTCCACTCGAGGTGATACAAACTTCCAGATCACGTTACTCTAGGAATAATCCTATTATATTATATATTCTGTGATGAATTTCTTTCCAATCGTCAATATTTTACACCAGTTTGCCTTTTTACACCAGTTTGCACGAGAACGCCAAGACGACGTAACGTTATACAAACAAAACAAGTGGAACCGGAACTCTTCGTTAATTTCCGTAATCGGTATTTCCTAGTGGCGGAATCTGACGATGACGTTCGTAAAACAATCGGAACGTCATTTGGCGTTCCCGCCACTGACGGAAAAGGCCGAGCAATAAATAACCGTACTGCGCCCACTGGGAGATATTTCGCAGTAGTGCAAACGAGTAGATATAGCTGTTCTATTCCAAGTATTTCCTATACAAATCTCAGACAAATATGTAAAATAAGAATTTAATATTAAATTAACTTCAAAATATGTTTTTTGAAAGTCTCGTAACATCTCTCAAACACGAGAGGCTATTTCAAACGTCCTATTTTCCTAAGGCCCTGGTTCTGAATCCGTGTAGCATAGCGTATCGAACTAATCAGAAGCGGGCCGAGTGACCGAGGCTATCTCGACTCATAAATAGCTTACACTGATAACTCCTTAGGGGCTTTATTTCTAATTCTAGTGCCTGTACCACAACAAACATCTTCAAACTTTTAACTTCTCGTCTTACTGCCGTTAAAGATCACGTTAAACTATATTGTGATAAAACTTATGAAAACTCTGGGATTAATTTATTTTGGTCTATAAAAAATTCAGGAGACGTTCTGATACAATTTTCAATAAAGGTCAAGTTTCATCAAGAAGCACTTATGACTTCTCTACACTATATACAACCTTAACTCATCACCTTATTAAAGACAAGCTAATTTCTCTTATTCAAAAAACATTCGCTAGAGAAAATACTACATTTTTGGCATATAATAATATTAAAGCGTTTTTTACTAACGGCAGTTTAGACAATTATACTATGTGGACTTGCTATGAAGTTTGTGAAGCACTCATCTTCATATTAGATAATATTTCCGTCAGGTATGGTACCACCGTGTATAGACAAATTGTTGGTATCCCTATGGGTACGAACTGTGCACCACTTGTCGCAGATTTGTTTTTAGTTTGCTATGAAAGAGATTTCATGTTGAGTCTTTCACCAGATACCCAGGCAGATGTTATTGAAGCTTTTAATGACACCTCTCGGTATCTGGATGACATACTGAACATTGTCAACCCTTTCTTTCCAACTATGGTTGATAATATTTATCCTAAAGAACTTCGGCTTAATAAAGAAAATATATCTGATAATAACGCTTCTTTTCTTGATTTAGATCTCTCGATTGAAAATGGTAAAATAATTAGCAAAATCTATGACAAGAGAGATGATTTTATTTTTGACATTGTTAATTATCCCCACTTGGATGTGATGTTCCCCGAGCAACTTCTTATGGGGTGTATCTGTCTCAACTTATTCGTTTTTCTAGAGCTTGTACTCGGGTTGAGGACTTTAATATTCGTAATCTTTGTATAACTAAAAAGTTACTCAATCAGGGTTACCGTTACCATAAACTTCGTAAAACCTTTGCAAAATTTTATTATCGTAACCCTGATCTTCTTTCCAAATATAAATTTAATTTAAGGACTCTTCTGCGACAAGGACTATCACAACCTGACTTCTATGGTAATGTGATTTATAAACTTCGTAAGATTCTTGGTCATGATCACTTTCATACTATCTTTGTTAAACTTGTTAAAAAGTTTATCAAAAGAGGTTATGACCCTATCATTTTTCAACGTACTGCATGCTTGGTGGTGGACTCTTTTACAGTTCGCCACTATGCTTTCCTCTTTAATTGTACGATGACCGGACAGGCTGTGGACCCTATGATGACGCCTACCTAAAGCCCATTGGGATGGTGGCGTTTGATGTTTATCGATGATCTTTCTTGTCGTGCTTAATGGTGTATTCTCTTACTGCTCTGGCTTCTGCCAAGTCATTGAGTACCTTCATTGTGGCTTTCTAGGCTATTGTTTTTTTTGTATTATATTTACACGAGCATATTTGTGTTTTACTTATATTGCCTACTGATGCTGCCTTGTTGGTTAGAGATTAGATCATGGCGGGGATTTCTTTATTTACACTGTCCTGTTTTAATGGGATGACAGTAGGGTAAGTGTGAGGTTTGGTGCACCCTAGAACCGGTTTAAACCCCCAGTGGCCTACTTTGCCACTGACCGTTCCAAGGCGGTAGCCCTTTTGTCAACCCTTTTGTGTTTGTGATGTCGTTTACTTTTATTATTACTTTTGCCTTCTTGTTTGTCTGTGTCCATGTTTGTTTCTGTGTTTTGTGGTTGACTGTCCTCCTTGGATGCTACTTTCCCTGTCCGATATTTTTATATTTCTTTACACATAAGTATATGTTCGAAAATAAAGATTACGTGAGTACAATATACTGTTATCATTAAGCGTTTCTCGCTATCAGTAGAAATACAATAAAGCAGGAGACCGTTGTATAAAACTCTCCCAGTTCCTTCAGGTACGTGTTATAGAACATAAATACATAACTGTAAATTCTCATTTGCGTTTCTATATTGGCAATTAAAATGTCTAAACTCTTCAAGATCAAGCATTCCTGTTGTTCTGATAACATATTTTGAGATACCAAGAACTAACTGTTTGATGTCTGATATAGACTGTGTCTGGTAGATCAGTTTAACAAAATTCACACATACTGTTTATATATTAGCCATTAACCTTTCAACACCACAGTTGTATTAATACAATGATATTAGAAAAGACTATTTTGAAAAACTTGTCTGAACATTTACATTGTCTTTACGCTATAGTAATGATAACATAATTAGATTGTCTGTCAAAATAAGCCATGATATCTTAAATAGGAGAAGCATCGTATATAAATGATTTTTGCCGATTGGTAATTGAAGAGTTTTTAAAAAACATCCAAAACGACGAAAGATTGCGTAAACTGGTCAACTAGCGTTTGTTTAATTGAGACGGGTGAATGCTACTGTGATGTACTGTATTGCGGTTTGTCCATAATTATATCTAAATTGCCGGTTTTATTGAGAATGGGTTGGATGTGTTTTAACCATTTATATTCGTAATTTTCAGCGTTATCCATTGATTTGTAGGGAAGGAAACTTAGTTTTGATTGGTTTCTTTCCAATGATGAGTTTGTTCCAGAATTCTATCATACGGGTTTGTATAGCTATGGCAATTGGATGTCTACCTAGTTTTGCTTGCAACATATATGAGGGGTTGCTTTTTTTGCTATTGTAATTCTTTTTAAAAAATCTGTATGAATACGTTCTATGATGTCTAAATTTTCGAATCCCAAGACTTCGCAGCATTTGTTAGGATCGGTAATATTGTATGGTCAAACAATTTTAGTTGGAGATCTAAGGGGAGGTCTAAATTATTAATTCGTCTGTAAAGTAAATAATTGCATTTTTGGCTGTTCAACAAGATGTTTTCGTGTATTAATGAAGCTTCCAGAACTAGAGAATATGATGCCTAGATATTTATATTTGTTTGTGAGTTCTATTTCATCTGGTCCGAGTTTAAATGAGAATCGGGCCGTATTGCGAGCACCGAATTCAATAATCTTTGTTTTGCTCGTATTTATATTCAATTTCCGTGTTTCGCAATATTCATAAAAAATGTTGCAGATAGGTATACGGGTGTTTTAACGAACAGCCTCTGAATTGTTTAATAGTCTCTCATAGCTCTATATAGAGCCTCTCTTAATTCACTTGTATTATTTATGTTTGATATATGTGTAATTATAACATATGATAGAGGTGATACTAAAATAAAATGTATGTTATGATATAAACACTTGGTCATAGTTTGCTCTTAACAATTCTTTATCCTGTAGATGCTTAGAACCATTACATCGTTCCGACCTAATTCCATTAAGCGACGGGAAAGCTTATATTAGCAGGATTTTATAATGGATAAATCGACAATAACATATGTTTAGAAACGTTTTTTTACTGAAAAAAAAAGTGATAACCTGTTTAAAATTACCTATCAAATATTTTAATTTTACAATATGCAAACTTTTAAAGCCGAAATTAAGGTTTTATTTCATAACCCAGCCAACCCCGTATTCGCTTCCTATAGAAGGGGCTGGATGTGGTATGAACGTTAATACTCGGACCACGAAATGTAACTCATAGCGGTATAAAAACTTAAGTCAAATAGTAATTAACCTCTTTAAATTCATAAACATACTTGAACGCAATATTTAGTTAATTTAAACAATTAGAGACTGAAACCAACAGTACGCCTATATATGAAATCAAGCGTTAACACACATTAACGATGTCAAATCAATCGGTTTAAAAACTAGTGGAAATAAAAACAAGTGTTTATGAATATACACTACTAAATTATTTAAAACACTGAAGAACATGCAATGATGAATATGTACCATAGTATCTGACATTTACTTTGTATTTGCACAGTTGTAAATCATAATTGAAAAATAACCCCTGGTAGAACGACTGTTGTACTTGAACTATTAGTTATAGGAAGTTAGAGTATGGCAGACAGGTGCAGTGGAAATGCTACAAAACAATGCAACATGCAATGATGAATATGTACCATTGTATCTGACATTTACTTTGTATTTACACAGTTGTAAATCATAATTGAAAAATAACATCTGGTAGAACGACTGTTGTACTTGAACTATTAGTTATAGGAAGTTAGAGTATGGCAGACAGGTGCAGTGGAAATGCTACAAAACAATGCAACATGCAATGATGAATATGTACCATGGTATCTGACATTTACTTTGTATTTGCACAGTTGTAAATCATAATTGAAAAATAACCCCTGGTAGAACGACTGTTGTACTTGAACTATTAGTTTTAGGAAGATAGAGTATGGCAGACAGGTGCAGTGGAAATGCTACAAAACAGTGCAACATGCAATGATGAATATGTACCATGGTATCTGACATTTACTTTGTATTTGCACAGTTGTAAATCATAATTGAAAAATAACCCCTGGTAGAATGACTGTTGTACTTGAACTATTAGTTATAGGAAGTTTGAGTATGGCAGACAGGTGCAGTGGAATGCTACAAAACAATGCAACATGCAATGATGAATATGTACCATGGTATCTGACATTTACTTTGTATTTGCACAGTTGTAAATCATAATTGAAAAAAAACACCTGGTAGAACGACTGTTGTACTTGAACTATTAGTTATAGGAAGTTAGAGTATGGCAGACAGGTGCAGTGGAAATGCTACAAAACAAATAGAGAACGGTCTCATCTGGTTGATTGATTTACGACGTTTAAATCAACCAACTCTATGAGGCCATAATTATATCTATTACATATTTTTATATTAGTTAAATTATCAAAACCGAACATACATATCCTTACCTAAAAATCCAGTACACAAAAAATCTCTGCAAATAATACAAATTCCTTCACACAGTTTTAAGCGACACTAATCACACACGTTCACTACTGAATGTCTTTTGAAAAACCACATGATGGAGTCCACCTAAACATATATTCCAGTTATGCCCACACGTTGACTGTTTACATATTTGCTATACTGAGCTCTTCTTACATTGTCAGTGTAACAATTAAATAGTTTGTGATGGCTCATATATCTTTAGCGAATAACAGTTGATACATTAATTAATTTCATGGTCCAAACATTGCGTAGCTGCATTTAGTACGTATGCAGACTATGTTAACTTCTGACAGTTAATACCGGCTCACGTATAGTAGTCCATGCTCTCACTGTGTTTAGTGTTAATATATATACTATTCCACAGCTTGGAGTATCGGCGAAAGCGATTGGGAGGAATCAATCGCACATTCCACTGACAACTATAATTATGCAAGAGAATCTTGCACGAGTATAAAGCCGAATATCATATTTGAGAAACAACTCATCATCAGATGTTGCATTTAATTTAAATTCTTCACTTTTCTTACGTTTGTGGTATCGCATTATCCTTGTATTTGTTGTTTGTTTTGAATACGTGTTTTTGTATTACTCGGACCACGCAATGACGTTCATGCTTCATTGACTGTGGCACTTCTTTGCAACGAAATTAATCGAATATTAGTAGAAATAGCTAAGACCTAGCATGACCCTTTTTCAGAATATTTAATTGAAAATTTGAATTTTTGAAAGCCATTATTATTTTGTTTATGCACGAAGCATATTTCGGTCATAAGCAAACATAATTAAAAGGCTTACAGATGAGCTGATATACGGTGATAAGTCTTCGTTCGTCCGTCCGTCCACCCATCCGGTCCGCACATCCGCCGTCTGTTCGGAAGAACGTCTATTAGCCACTCAATTCATTTTGAATCGAGTTCAACATTTTGCGAGGAGAATAGAGGTATCACTCGAAAGGGTAATATATTGCTTTCTTCGTGGTACCGGTGTTCTGCCCTAATTAATCATTTTGTATGTGGCACGGGTAAATCGAGGTCAAAGGTTATGACCCTTTTTCAGAATATTTAACTGAAAATCTGAATGTACATCTTTTAATATCATTGTTATTTTGTTATGCACGAAGCATATTTCAGTCGTAAGCTAACATAAGTAAAATGCTCAGAGGAGAGCTGATATACGGCGATAAGTCTTCATCCGTCCGTCCGTCCGTCCGTCCGTCCACCCATCCGCCGTCTGTCCGGGAGAATTTCTAGTAGCCAATCAATGAATTGTGAGTCGAATTCAACATTTTGCGAGAAGCAACGAGACAGGTATCACTCGAAATGGTAATATCTTACCTTTGTCTTGGTACCCGTGTTCTGCCCTGATTTTGTATGTAACAGGAGTAAACCGTAAGGTCATGACTCTTTTTCAGAATGTTTAATTGAACAATTTAATGTAAATTTTTAAAGCCATTATTATTTTGTTTATGCACGAAGCATATTTCGGTCATAAACTAACATAAGAAAAAGGCTCAGAGGTGAGCTGATAAACGGTGATAAGTTTTCGTCCGTCCGTCCGCCCATCCGCCGTCCATCCGACCATCCACCGTCTGTCCGGGAGAACGTCGAGTAGCCACTCAACATTTTGCGAAAAGCAACGAGACATGTATCACTCGAAATGGTCATAGTTGTCGTGGTACCCTTGTTCTGGCCTGATATTGTATGTGACAGGGGTAAATCGAGGTCAACGGTTATGGCCCTTTCCAGAATATTTAATTGAAAAATCAATGTACATTTTTGAAAACCATTGTTATTTTGTTTATGCGTGAAGCATATTTAGGTCAGAAGTTAAAATAAGTAAAATTCTCAGAGGTAAGCTAATGTAAGGAGATAGGTTTTCGTTCGTCGTCCTTCCGTCCGCCAATCTGCCGTCCGTCCGCCCATTTGCTGTCTATCCGAACGAAGGTCTAATAGCCGCTCTATGAATTGCGACTCGAGTTCAAAATATTGCGAGCAGCAAAGAGATTGTTATCACTCGGAAGATAATTCTTCAGCCTGTGTCGTGGTACCCATGTTCAGCCCTGATTTTGGATGTAGACGGGGTAATTGAGGTTAAAAGTCATGACCCTTTTTCAGAATAATTAAATAAAAAATGACATTTAATTTTTGAAAAGCATTATTGTGTTTGTGTATGAAACTACCTTTAGCTAGCATGAGCCACAGTTTCATAGGTGAGGTAGTATATAATGATAACGCTTTTCCCGTCGTCCGTCCGTCCGCCCATCCGCCGTCTCATCTGACCACTCGACGAATTTTGAGTCGAGTTCAACATTTTGATAGAGTCATAGAGAAAGGTATCACTCGAAAGGGTATTTACTTGCCTTTATCGTGGTACCCATTTTCAGTCTTGATTTTGAATGTGATGTTACAGGAATAAATTCAGGTCAACGGTCATGACCCTGTTTACAGGAAATGAAAAACACTCGTGTGTTATACATTGAGAAAACTTTAAAAAAATAATCATAGTTTGGTTTTGTAAATGATTAACATGAACTAAATTATTAAGAAATATCACTGTAAGTGACAAATGACCCGAAGTGACCTTTGACCTCTAAGTATGACTTTGATTTTGGAGCCACGGATCTGGATTTTGTGCGCGACACGTTGTTTGGTTGTGGTGAGCACTTGTGCCAAGTTAGTTGAAAATCCGTCCAGGCATGCAAAAGATATTGACCGGACACGATTTGACCTTTGATCTCTAAGTGTGACCTTGACCTTGGGGCCACAAACCTGGATTTTGTGCGCGACACATCGTCTTGTTGTGGTGAGCACTTGTGCCAAGTTGTTTGAAAATCCGTCCATGAATGCCAGAGTTATTGAAAGGACACGATTTGACTTTTAACCTCTAAGTGTGACCTTGACCTTTGAGGTACGGACCTGGGTATTGCGCGCGACACGTCGTCTTGCTATGGTGATTACTTGGTCCAAGTTATTTAAAAATGCCTGCATGGGTTGTGACGTTACGGTCCGGACACGAAATTGCGTACCTGTTTTTGACCTATGAACTCAATTGTGACCTTGACCTTTGAGGTACGGACCTGGGTTTTGCAAGCGACAATCGTCTTGTTATTGTAATCAGTTGTGCCAAGTTATTTAAAAATCCTTGCCTGGGTTGTGACGTTACGGTCCGGACACGAAATTGCTAACCTGTTTTTGACCTATGAACTGCAAGAGTGACCTTGACATTTGATGTACGGACCTGGGTTTTTGCACGCGACACATCGTCTTGTCACGGTGATCACTTGTGCCAAGTTATTATGGTTCTTGTCATATCCCAGTGAGAATGACAACGAACATGTGTGCCAAGTTTCAAATCTTTCCGACACTTCGTTTTTTAGAAATGAGGAAAAACAAAAACTTTAACCAAAACGTGTAGACGAACATACAGACGGACGGACGGACGGACAGACAGACATACAGACAGAAAGAGAAATAGAAGGACGGACTGACGGAAATCGCCAAACTATCAGCCCGGAATTGCTACGCAATCTGGCTAAAAATAAAAAATAAATAAACGCAACACAGACAATAATATTTCTAATAACGGGTCAAATTGGGTATTCCATATATTTTAGAGTTTCCTATGATTTCTTAATACAAACATTTGACCTAGTTTGTGTGCTATGTTCCTTCGTATGTACTTGTATATGCAAAATAAGTCAAGTATTGAACATCTGCCAAATAACAGACACACCAGTTGCTCAATAAATGTATCAGGTGTGACACTACTACTAATAATTACATTTGCATGTTTTAATCATATTTATTAAAGTACTGATCTTTAATGCCGAATTTTATTATTGTCAAGAACCCCAGCCATCTGCCAAATGTACTAAAAGCGATCATTTACACAGACCATTTGAGAATAAATTACCAGTTTATAGCATTGCTAGTAATGACATATGCATATATGAATGATACTTAATAAATATTAGATATTAATATACATTTGACAGAAAATGAGGAGATAAACAAACGTTTCATCAGCGCATACTTGCACTTTCAACATACGTTATTGCTTTTATGTAGGTTTGAGCCAGAAGTTCTTCCAGCATTAATGAAGGTCTTTGCCATCAGTATTATCATTTACTACTTGAATAAAAATATTCCTACTTTGTCCAAATTCCTACTCTTCGCACGGACGATTCCGGAATTGAACCACGCATTTTGAGAATTCCGACAATGCCGCGCGTTTTCAAAAATCTTACTTTGCGCAGAGCAATTCCGAATTGATTGTCCATATTCTCATTTTGCTCATAACATATATATCGACTTCTATTATAGCATGTGTTTTTTCCTCCGGAAAGAATCCAGTTTTCAGCGATTTTTCCACGGAATGAATGTTTTTCGCTTAATTTTGTGACAGTCATGCCTATGGAACTAGAACTTATTGTAAGCTAAATACTTTGAAACAAATTAATAATAAAAGCATCCTTATTATGCAAAATGAACTTCAGTTTTCAGCAATATTAGTTATCGTTGTAAATTTTGACACAAAATTGTGTTCGAAATAAAGATCCTATAAGATAACCGATGGAAAGTGTAAGAAGATCCGTTATATTTATATCAACACAAAAATATGTTTCATAAATAAGGCAGTCTACTCTTTTTTTATATATAAAATTATTCCAGTTTTTATTGATTTTTTGATAAAAATCCAAAGTTTTCGCCAAAAAGATTGTAGTAAAAATAAAGCAATCTCTACAAACCCTTTGTTTACTATAAGATAAAGTATTTAGAATAATATAATATCAGGAACATGCTTTAAAAGGCATCAAATGATTTTGCCCAAAATCAGGGCATAAACTGCCGCTCTCAGAAGTCTATCAGGGTGAATATACATTGTGTAGTTAGATATCATAGAATTTGCCACCAGAGATGGTACCGACCAAGCCTATGGACTATTAACAAAAAAACGTAAAAAAGGGTCATGACCTTTGACCTCGGTTTACTCTCGTCACGTGCAAAATCATGGCTGAACTCGGGTACCATGAAAAAGGGTGTAACCTTTCCAATGATACCAAACACTTTGCTCCTCGAAAAATGTTGAACTAGAGCAGATAGGCTAAAATGGCCTGTAGACTATATGGTGTAGACTGCAAAACACGCATCGTGTAAATAAATGTGTTATTAAACATCACCATTTATCATAGCGTAACTGAATATAATATAGCAAAAATACAATAAAAAAACACAAGCATCTCGCCATTGTAGCTCTCAACGTACGTCATGCTGTTATTATAGACAACCGTATCTAAAGACTAGTTATAGCAGGTATCAACAACTACCATTTTGCAATAATAGGCAGTAAAACAACACTATCGTCTTGCTATTGTAGATATCAACATATATCATATTGTAAGTATGGACAGCTACATGTAGCATCAAGCATCTGTAGACAGCAAAATATGTCATATTGTTGTTGTAAATATAAACATATATCATTGTGTTAGTGTAGACAGAGACAGAGATCATCTTGTCGTTGTAGACAGCAACATATGTCATCTTGTTGTTGTAGATATGAAAACGTATCACATTTTAAGTTTAGACAAATATAGATATCATCCTGCTATTGTAAATATATAAACGTATATCATATTGTAAGTATAGGCAGTTAGAGATATCATCCTACTTTTGTAGACAGCAATATGCCTGCCAAATCTCTGGATAAAATCCGGATTCTTCAGATTTTCCAGTCGCTCTCCGGATCTCCGGATTTAAGTGTACAATCTCCGGATTTTCCATCAAAACAAAATTTAACAGCTATACTTTCACAGTTTATCAGCTATTTCCCGAATTTGTCCTGTTACGCTCCTTAGTCAGAGGACTGGAATATATACAAGTGGGGTTCATCAATGTAATGCACTGACTGGATATACAGTTAACACCTAATTAGTTCCTTCAGTGGCATAACGACATGCGTAATGCAGCCATATATGCAATATATGGGATTTCTTTAATCACTCGTTGTGTGTGGTACCACTACAACAGATTCTTCTGTGTACGATGATTATGATTTGTATAAGTTACTGCATTTTCATAACATATAAACAGGTGTGGTAGAAACTTTCTAATCGAATTACTATGTTGATTTATTATTTTCTATTACTATCAAAAAATGTTTCAATGTATTAATTGCATAAATAATTTAAAGTCGCGTGCTCCAAATTAATATTTACAATGTTCTTCGCGCGTTTTAAATCTTCAATTCCAAATATCTCAGGATTTTATGTTTATAAGTTTTGGCTGGCCTGCAGCAACATAGGTCATCTTGTTATTGTAGATATGAACACATATCATAGTGTAAGTATAGACAGATAATGATATCATTTTGATATTGTAGACAACAACATTTGTCATATTGTTGTTGTAGACAGAAACATCTATTATCTTGTTGTTGCAGACAACAACATCTGTCATCTTATTATTCTAGACAGCAACCTATGTCATATTGTTGTTGTAGACAGAAACATATGTCATAGCATGTTTTGTAGACAGCAACCTATGTAATATTGTTCTCTTATACGCAAATAGTTTTAACAATATATTTTTACATTATTTTTTAATAACAACCCGGGGCTAGAGGGCGTGGGCGGTAGCTAGCATATTTCACTACCGCTCATGAACAGTCTCAATCAAAGCGAGACTCGTATGTGTCGTGCTAGGCCGTTTCCAAAAGTCCATTATCATACTCTTTTTTTATAGCACAGTGGCGTTGCTTGTGCAGTGTGGAGGCAGTAAAACGTCTCCTCGAGCTTGCAATCAGTACTGTTATTCATTCGATCGTTGGAGATCGCTGAGCCCGATACTTATATTCAGTTATCGGTGGTACATTTTCAATTTCTTTTGTTTTCTTACTTAATTTTTGATTCGTAGGTTCCACGACTCCGGCCGATAAAAGGCTCTGGGTATTGTTTAACGACTTATAGGATATGTTGTCTGATTTTTAATTTAGTCTTTTGGCTGTTACTTGTGATACGCAGGCTTCATAACCGCTGCTCCCAACTAAATTCCATTACGTTTATTTCGCTCTTCGGGGCATTTAATTTTATTAGACACTGGGACCATACGCCGTACGACATGGGGAAGCATATAACCCCATGTCCACCGCCGTATGCATGCCATCTTCGGGATGGTTAAAATTGTTTACTGTTGATTTTATGAATATTGAGTTCTGCTCAACCCGGGTCTAGAGGGCGTGAGCGGTAGCTAGCATATTTTACTGAACAGTCTCAGTCAAACCGAGACTGTAATATTTCGTATGTGTCGTGCTCGGCCGATTCCAAAGGTCCATTATCATACTCTTTTTTTATAGCACAGTGGCGTTGCTTGTGCAGTGTGGCGGCAGTAAAACGTCTCCCCGCGCTTGCAATCAGTACTGTTATTCATTCGATCTTTTGAGATCGCTGAGCACGATACTTATATTTAGTTATCGGTGGTACATTTTCAATTTCTTTTGGTTGCTTAATTTTTGATTCGGTGGTTCCACTACTCCGGCCGATAAAAGGCTCTGTGTATTGTTTACCACTTATAGGATATGTTGTCTGATTTTTAATTTAGTCTTTTGGCTGTTACTTGTGTTACGCAGGCTTCATAACCGCTGCTCCCAACTAAATTCCATTACGTTTATTTCGCTCTTAGGGGCATTTAATTTTATTAGACACTGGGACCATACGCCGTACGACATGGGGAAGCATATAACTCCATGTCCACCGCCGTATGCATGCCATCTTCGGGATGGTTAAAGTTGTGTACTATTGATTTTATGAATATTGAGTTCTGCTCAACCCGGGGCTAGAGGGCGTGAGCGGTAGCTAGCATAATTCACTACCGCTCATGAACAGTCTCAATCAAACCGAGACTGCAATATTTCGTATGTGTCGTGCTCGGCCGTTTTAAAAGGTCCATTATCATACTCTTTTTTTACTCTTTCATTTTTCCATCCTTCATCAGTTTTTGCACACAATATGACTTATATATGTGTCGACGTGCCGTAAAACACCATTCATTCATTCATTCATTCATTCATTCATTCATTCATTCATTCATTCATTCATTCATTCATTCATTCATTCATTCATTCATTCATTCATTCATTCATTCATTCATTCATTCGTTCGTTCGTTCATTCATTCATTCATAAAGTATGCAAATGAGAACGAATCACTGTGTTTGTAAAACGTGTACGTCTCACAGAACATTTAATTTCCATAGGGTCCCATTTTAATAGAGATAAACAAAATTTACAACATGCGTTTATGCTTAAATGTTTCATTGATCCACTATCTGCAATTTTAAAACGCATCTAATACATATTCATCAGGTTTAATATGTTTAAATTTCACGTTTGCGTGACACCAACATTTAGCGTAATCATATGACAAAAATACAACCCCGTGGTGATCAGACCCATTATGTGTAAAATAAAACAAAATTAGCTAGAAATCTAATATACTGTAGATTTAGAAAATCAATGTACGCAATGGCAAGTCCTATACAATGTAGAAAAGCCGACTTATTTGTAGCTACCTCATTCATTTACGAGTATTCAATGGAGATAATAGTGTTGTGAGTCCTGTAGCTCCAAATATTTGCATAGTACATCATATGATACGTTCAGACATACCATACTATTTATCATTATTTGAAATCGTACTTTGTAAAATGCATGCATGTTGCGTTAATTTCTGTTTAGGTGTCGCATTATTTGTACAGCGAACGTTTTACAGTCACGTGACGTAGCTGACGTCAGATAAACATCTAAACGACATCGTGATTTGTTCTTTCAAATTAGTGCCGTATTATTGGTAAATTAACAACACTACAGTGCAAATGTCACGTCGTAGGCGTGCAATGGGATAATTAGAATAGTATATTCGTGACTATGCATTATTGACTTTAATAAATTCTTTGGATAAATGATAGGATACTCGGGAAAGTCTCGTATCGTATCATTTATTAAATTCAAGAATACGCAGTCGCTCCTGGAAATTCCTATATAAAGATATTGATTAATTATAACAATTGCAACATTGATGGTAAGTTACGTATGAATGATGTTAACGCTGTTTTTTTCTTTCATGGTAAATTACACTACCGTACATACAATGACGGAGTGTTTTATAGTTCAATGTAATTATACCGACCATCAATGAAAACGCACCATTAACTCGAAGTGTTTATGCTGTTGGATTGTTCGCAAACCATTTAGGATCAAATTGATGAACCATTTTTCAAAGCGACATACGGAATCCTGAAGTTTTTATCTCGATTTATTTAACCAGTATCGCTTGGACTTCAAACCTGCTTGCATATAATTAAATACTAAAATTGAGTTTCCTCTTTTCCGCCGTATTCTACCATAAGTTTAAAGATATTGTTGGTGCAATATAAGCAACAGTAAATAATATACAAAAACAAGTTGCTTTAAACTATTCTTATAATTAATATTAATGACTGAACACAAGCAATGTAGAAAACACTAACGGGACGCTGTGAGTTTTTAAAAATATCAAAATTGCCATGTGTCACTTTAAGTATTAATTCGTGATATCTAACTTGTCTAACATGTTTATTGGTAGGCTTTTATGAAAAGCAGTTACGCAGTTACTTACCTTGTCATTTAAGCGTTTACTATGGATAATCATATATAAAAGAAAAACATTCCACTAAATTTCAACTTACAGTAATCTGGCTCTTAATAAATTCCACTCTTAATAAATTCCAATGTATTTTCCTGGTCTTTTAATTTCTTGACATCTGCATTAGGCAATGCATGTCTCCGAGGAAATTATTTCTGTGTGTGATGTACCTGAGGAAACCTGGAAATGCATTTGCATTTCATAACTACAATATGGAATGCAGTACATCCAGATATGCACGTAAAACATGTTAAATGTCAACAAGATATATGGATTATATCCTATTTTGTCCAAAATGCCTCGAATTTCAACTTTTAAAATAATTTCTGTGTTGCGTTTTCATTGACCGTAAGAATATATTTCTTCGGCAGTTTCGTGGAAGAGTTTTGTGTAAACTTATACATATTTAGATCGACGATGACGCTCGTGTGCTATACATTGAAAATCGTCTTCATAGTCGGCATTTATATATGCCTAAGCCGTCTTTACCATAACACTTTTAATAGTTAGGTATAACTTGTCAATCTATTATGAAAGCATTTATATACACTGAACACTATTTCTAATTACTCATTTTGTTTGTTAATAATCTTCTTATTTTAAACATGTTTTAGAATATATTTCTTCGCCAGTTTCGTGGAAGAGTTTTGTGTAAACTTATACTAATTTAGATCGACGATGACGCTCGTGTGCTATACATTGAAAATCGTCTTCATAGTCGGCATTTATATATGCCTAAGCCGTCTTTACCATAACACTTTTATAGTTAGGTATAACTTGTCAATCTATTATGAAAGCATATATATACACTGAACACTATTTCTAATTACTCATTTTGTTTGTTAATAATCTTCTTATTTTAAACATGTTTAAGAATAGTTGTGCGATAAGTTTTTTGTTTTGACCAATAGTTTGTAAAATATTTATTTTTTTGTGTAAATTGTTACTTCTTTTGAGAGTTACTTTCACTTTATATGAAAACATGAAATGTGCGGATAAAAAACATAACATGAATCGAAGTCCGCTGACATGTATTAAGTTCTCGAAATTTGTCGGAAACAATATTAAAAAACATTAAGGTTTGACACATTTAATAATTACATAACTGATCATAAACAAAGAGTTTTCGATCGGTCCTTCTTTTTCTGAAATAAAAACTCCAAATGCTGGCTTTCCCCAAGGCTGTGTCCTAGGACCATTATTGGTTTTAATTTATATAAACAACAAAGCTGATTCACTGCTTAGTACGACAAGGCTATTTGCTGATGACAGTTCTATTGCGGTATCTACATCCCACATAGATTATATGGAATATTCATATATCATCTTTATTTTATTCATTTGCCAAATTTCATCAATATCGTACAGAAAGTTCATGTATTTTTACTTATTCAAAGTTACCCACTTCATAAACCAAAGTCACAAAGTTAATATCGCGTGTGACCACTCGAGCGAAGGTGCCAGGCATTGTTAAACGCTCGAGGTGGTCACACGCGATATTAACTTTGTGACTTTGGTTTATGAAGTGGGTAACTTTGAATAAGTAAAGATACATGAATTTTCTGTTCTATATTGATGAAATTTGGCAAATGAATAAAATAAAGATGATATATGAATACTACAAAAGTTTGTTGTTGTAGCTTTATGTGATCATAATAAATTTCATCAGCAAAAAGATGTGCGTTTTCAAATGTACTGAGTGTATATGTTGCAATGTTTTTGAAGCTGAAAGTTAAAATTCTACACTCACGAATTGTTCTATTACGCACGGTATACACGTTTGAACGATTGTGTTTTATTGTGATTTCTGATATTAAATACATTGTCTTGACATTTGAATGATGTTATAGAATTCCACCAATGGCGGTTATTAATATAATCACACTACATGTCTATCAAGTAGCTTAATTGGCTCCGCTAAAATGTTTTTCAATTGGGTTCAGTTCAATTTAAAGCAAGTAAATATTTAAAAAAAAGTGCAAAGGGCATCCGACTGCATACATGTTTTCGACATAGGTTTTGGACTAGGGTAATGTATCACTACGCTAACAGTCAGCTGTCATTTTGATTGGATTTTCATTCGCATAAAAGCGGTAAACACATCCCACTCACTGTATGCATATTCATAGGGGCCCTGGCCTGTGTAGAGAAGAAATAGTTCTCCGGATCAGACAAATACCATCTAAATCGTAAATAAGCTGTGGGAAATGGAAAGAAAAATGAAGAATGTGATGTTTGGGCCTATACTTTTTTTCTATTAAGACAAGAAACAGGATGATATATTTCATCTCGAAATATTATAAACCCCGTTTGGATCCCGTACATTTGCATATTAATGTCGAAAGGACCAATGCTTCCGAGCAAAAGTAGTTATTTTTCAGCAAAAAAGAATAGAGGTAAACATTTGCGATATCAGCGGGAAAATGGAACATCCGTCACCTAATGGAGACAATCTTAAAGAAAGTCTTCGTCAAAATGTTATAATTGCAGAATTTACTAATTGTATTAAGCTACGCTGTAGAAGCGGCATTTCAGACTGATCACGCGTTGATTTCATGTCCCGCGATCACTATTAATCGAGTGGAGAATCAGACTTTGTACATATATGAATAATGTTGCTCCGAATTAATAAATGATGGAATACATACCACAATAAAAAAAATATGTAAACAATAATAAAATTAGATGTATTTTTCCTGAAAGGATAACTCATACGGCCCATATTTCTATCCAGTACAAGCGTCGGAATTTAATAATTACAATCTGATCCCTTCGAACTCAAGAATACGCTTTCCGCCAGTTTTGTCAACACAGAACCAAATTCGACACAGAACACAGAACGTATGTTCATAAATGCATTTACACCATGTTCACTCAACAGAACTGTTTAATTTGCAAAGCCCCTAGTCCATCAGTGCTTTCAGCACTTTGATTTGAAACTGTATCCGTGTTGAGATTCAAACTATTTCCCACGATAAGTCTGCCTCAAAGGTGACCGTTTTAAGCTACTCACTTAACTCTACTAGAGATTTGCAGCTTACGCTGACGCGGACCGCGGACAACTGATGACGATCAATTTTGAGGGGTTTTCTCAATATATTTTGTATATAATCACTCTTGTTTAAAGAGACACTATCATGTGCGAAAAAAAGAACACTTTTATATTAAATGTTAGAACAGATGTAATTATTTAAACCATTTTCCTTTCTTCTACACATAATTGTGTAGAAGGAGAAAATGAATCCAATAAATTTAAACATTTTATTATAATAGTATCTTGCTCTGTTATATTTTTTAAAAGAATATACGTATACAACAAATAAATGTTTTTGAAATAATGTAAGTATAAATCGAACAAATAAAGTAAGACCAAGTGATCATACTACGCCTGCACTGAGTTTTGAGAAAACCCCTTAATTTAGTCCGAAGTCCGCTCTCCGTGGTCAGCGTCAGCGTAAGCTGCAAATCTCTAGTAACTACTCGCACTTGGAAGGCAGCTGATACATACATGAATTCCATAGTTGAACAGGTAGCAGTACACATATGTGTTTCACTGAATTGACCAACCATTCTTCAGAATATTCTTAGACTTAAGTCCAATTATGAACGTTCCAATCACAAATATTTCTGTAAGTTATAACATATAAATATTCATAACAAGCTGATATTATACATATGATAACGACTAATAAATAGCAACTTCATAGGACTGTTTATCTTTGACGATCAGGGGAATGTTTGTCAACGAAATTTGAGCTTTTGAGCTCAAGTCTTAGAATATATTGAAAAACGGTTGGTGAATTTCAGGCCAGATATTTGATATTTTCACTTTTGTTACGCGCTGGCACGAGGTGTAATTACACATCCACGTGATGCCACCATGTCTACCTTCAAATTAAAATGTAGAAGAACATTAGTCTAAACCGTATTCTACACAGGTTGCCATTAACCGATTTCAGGACGTTATGGAAAAAGAAGAAACAAACTCATAATAGGTACATCACAGAGGGTATGAACCATAATCGATATATTTCGTCTGGAAGAGAGATATGAATACATTCCATTAAATGTCGAAATAAATGCCAACGAACGTTGTTTGTGCAAGACGTGGGTTCTGATTAAACGAATTCAGAAAAATATCGTCTGGTACGTTTAAAAGAAATTAGTAGTTTGTGTACGTTAGTTCACATTGTGATTTCGCGCGTGGCTCATAATTATGTTTAGAGTATTGCGGTAAAATGGTTAATGTTGAAGAGGTTATCGAATTAGATGTTAAAGAGGTTATTGAACTGAATATTGTTAAATAGTTCCTCCACACATTATAGTTATTAAAGCAGCCCAAAAGAGAGAAGGGAATGATACATAGGAATCCGGGTACCCACCTTACGCTTATTAACAATATAATTATGTCTATTGTTCGTTGACGTGCACGGTGGATAGACACCGATACACGGGAATGCTCGGTGTACGTGCATAACCGAAGGACGCAGCTAAGGGAAGGCTACGGGTCAACATTGTGTAAACAACTGTAGCAAAAACAACTTAAAATAATGCATACACTGTTTTCTTTTCCTGACTAGATGTACAAATAGTTTGAAGGATGAAGAAACTGAACACATTTGTGTGGGAAAATGGCGTCATGAGCCCTGTTATGACAATGGAATGTCTACTTCCTTATTTGGGCAATTGATTGTTTCTGTAACAATAGTTCTGTATATAAGACGGACGTCAGCTTGATTTAGAAGGTGCCGTGGGCATAACATGTGCGATTTAATATTATCAGACTTTGCAAATGTTGAAAACTTCTCTGACAAGCAGTTTGGATTGTAACTAATCTGCAAATGAGCTTATAGGTAAAGAATGAGAAAAATATGTAAAGAAACTAACCTGCCAAATAATGGAAAAATGACAGTATGAAATCGTTTATCAAAACCCTATCCAGGTCATGTACTTATGTATATATGCCTATTAAAATTATAGGTTTATTAACGGGTTCTTACAATACCTGTTATTGAATATGCGTAAGTCAGTTGGTAACTCTTAATTCGACGCTCCAGTTTTGGAGTTTGACCTGGCTGGGTATTATTGTGTATATGTACAGAGTTTGGATTCTCAACATAAGTACATTATATCTATATCTCGTCGTCATTAGGTTTAGAAACGGTGAACATATGTTGTACAATTTACCTGTGGATAGCGGTATAGTGACTTTATTTAGCTCAATACGTAAGGAAATCAAAGTGCTGAAGGCACTGATGGCGGTGCTTTTTGTAAGTGTTGGAAAGAATGGGAAATGGAAGTGCTGTAAATGTAACTTCCATGGTTTGTTTTTTACATTCAGGAATGTTTCAGATGATTGATATTCATTACCAATTTCATATTTAAACATATTTTAGCTCATATGGCCCGAATTAGCTTCCGTAGATTCCCAAAATGTGACTCCAAGGTCACTCCAATTATTCACTCCAAGACTCCACACTAAGACTCCACTCTATATAATATTTTATGCCCTTCAGCGAGCCAGTGTTCTATTTTCAGTAACACGATACACTTTCTATGATACATATGCCGTCTGCTTGTTGCATGATTATAACCAGAATTATAACCTTTAAACAGATAATAAAAAGTTGACTTAGTGAAAATTTGATAAAATAGGTATGTATGACCTAAATAAATAATAAATTGCCTTTATTCTGAACATTGTTTCTTATTTAGGGCATCAAATTAAAGACATGCATGAGAGACTGTTTTTTCTAGCGTAGTGTTGCATAGTTCTGTTAGGTTTGTCACATTCCTAGAATGCCATTGAAATCTCCCCTAGTACCACTGACGGTGCATTCGCACCGCCAAAAAGGTAGATATGCACTTGAAACATGACATTTATACATGTTGATGTAACCGTTCAATTTTAAAAGTCATATAAAGGTTAACGCATATCAAACAGTCTCAACGTTACATTAGTAAGTATGCGGACTAACTCTCCTGGATTCATTCCTGTATACATGCCTCTCTACATACTAACATTTACTCGCAGGTTAACATAATATATAGATCATGAGATCGACCGCAGTAATTTAGAATTGGCAAACATAAGCACTGTAAAAACGCAATAACTGTAAACTGTATGTAGAATCCGGTATGAAAATCAGTAGTTTTTATCTTGCAACAATACATGTGTTTGTACTTATTCATTTACATATTAGATTTATGGATTTACATACCATATATAATGTTTCATCTTGTCTAGACGAACAGTTGAATGAATAAAGTATCTTCGTTCGTGTATTGTAATATTAAGTATAAAACACTACTAACAAAATCAACATGAGAGAGAGAGAGAGAGGTAGAGAGAGAGAGAGAGAGAGAGAAAGAGAGAGAGAGAGAGGGTGGGGGTGGGGAGAGAGAGAGAGAGGTAGAGAGAGAGAGAGAGAGAAAGAGAGAGAGAGAGAGAGAGAGGGAGGGGGTGGGGAGAGAGAGAAGAACAAAACCAGCCACATCCGGTTAAGTGTAAACGAGTTTTTTTTGTTTAATGTGTTCATATTACTATTGATTTACGGAGGAAAAATAATTAATGTGAAATACCATATTTCTGGAAGTTTACTTTAAAGGTACTCACGACAGTCTTGATTCACGGCGTCCCGTTAGTTTTTCTACATTAATTGCATTTATCCTATCATTAATATTAATTATAAGAATTGTATGAAGCAAAGTGTTTTTGCATATTATTGACTTCTGATAACATTGCACCAATAATATATTT
Source organism: Cyrtodaria siliqua (assembly GCA_037043455.1). NCBI lineage: Eukaryota > Metazoa > Mollusca > Bivalvia > Adapedonta > Hiatellidae > Cyrtodaria > Cyrtodaria siliqua. The sequence goes on from JAWPHD010016470.1 coordinate 39,831, forward strand.
AAACATATGGTATATTCTAATACACCCGCACTATATAGCCTAGTTTAAAATATCTCGTTATATTGAACGATATGTCACTGTAATTTTTGCAACGTTAGGAGAATAAGCATTCCGCATTGTAACGTATGCAGCGTTAGGAGAGCAAGCAAAGCAATGCGAAAGATTTCAGATGTGTCCGTTATTTTCACATTTTAGGGGTATTAGAATAGAAATACCGCTTGTCCTCTAATAGCATAAATCAAATCATATGTGTATGTATGCTTGCATTTATATGTGTTTCCGTATTGAATGTTAGATTGATTAAAATAGACACACAGCATGTTGCTGTTTTCCAATGTCATAATAGACAATTTGACAATTTGTTTCTCTAAATGTAGAAATACACTAAAATATTGATCGAACTCTTAACATATTATCTAGCATACCAAACACATAAACGTTTGTGTTCGGGAGATAACGAAAAACCCAATCGGGTTAGCCGCAGCTGAGATCTGAAGGTGAAGACACTACGCAACACGATACATCTAGACATTAACGTGAGTATTTTAAGGCATTAATATGCTTTTCATGGCTGCAGAAAAAAATGGATTGAGGACTGTTTACCAACAGAGATAGGTGCTGGTGACGTCAATACAGACTTCTTTCTAGCAACATCGACCGAGCTGCTTCCGTCATTGTATAATACTTTGAAGAAGATCAGAACGAAATCATCCTCGATATTTTGAAAATGGTTTTAAAAAGAAACATTCACACTTAGTAAAATGTTTTTGATATTGTCAAATAGGTTGGATTTTATGTTTCCATGTTAATGAGATACGATGGTGATTCAGCCCACGTTTTGGAAACCAGGATTTAAACACTTTTACAGCTGAAAATAAAAGCGTTTTAGAAACTGTTTTATCATGATGAAAAACTCATTAAGGTCACAGTATGTTTGTGGTATGGATTGAATATCCTGGTACGATCATTATTTCCAATTTCCAATAGGCTTAAAAGCCTATAAGGATATAAAATACAATTACAAAGCATGGCAACAGTGTAGGTATTACAAACAATACATGTCCAAATATGCAGTTTATCTTAACTGAGCTGATACAATGAGAAGGCTGTTTATATAACACTTCCTTGCATAAATCAATTACAATTCATCACAATTTCCTTAACACATGTATTATATTCACACGAGTCAAATAAAACAGCTTGTTATCAGTATGATAATCATATATCATATAATGTAAATATTAGTACAGATATTTCATATCTATTAATGCACCACGGATTTTTAATAGTTATCAATAGTTGCAATTTAATTGGGGATTACTTTAACTTGTTTTCCACAGACTTTAAATAAACAATGACATAGATACCGGTTGTTGAGTGAAGACAAGTGTTAACGCAGTAAATGAAAACACTTCACTGACAGTCAAACTACAAGACATATAATAGGTACAATAGTTTATGTGTTAATTATAATTATACACTCAACAAAATTCCTAATCGGTCACCTAAGTTTTATGACATTATTACCTTTTACACAAGATTTGTATTCATGTAAAATTAATCAAATCCTCGTTCAATGTTTGATATACATTAACTGAAAATTTAGAAAATATATTTAAATTATTTTTGAAGAAACAATGCTTTATATTATAACACCCTCGATCCACAAAGTCACATACTTTTGCATCAATTGTAAGGGGAATGACCAGGCTTAATTCACAGTCAAGTGTTTTAAAAACCAATAGGGTAACAAAGAAATGGCAAACATAAATAAAAATGACCTATAAAATCTTTCATTAGAAATATCAATTGCATGTAATGAGTTCCTTTCCCCGACTCTTGGTCTTCGAGTGCATGTTAAATCTTTAAATTTCAATTAGAGCACTCCTCTATGAGATTTCCATTGTGAGTCTGACATTTTGTAATTTTTGATTTTTGGGGTTCGTGGCTTTAACGCGTCCTAATTTCACTGGTAGTTATATGATTTTTCAGAAACGTTCAGGACCTTTTCCTAAATAACTATGTTATTCAAAACAAGTAAAACCGAGAGGAAGATATTCCAAGAAAAGAAAATATTTTGTGAAATTGAAGTGACCGATTAGGAATTTTGTTGAGTGTAGTTGATGAATGTTTTATCTGTTTGGGGTGCATGTTTAAGCCAAGGGCGTTCAGTATTTATCATATTCGTCAAATTAAAAAAACGTATTCCTAGTTTAGACAATCAGTTTGTACGATAGGTGTTCAACTTTTAACTTAAAACTTTTGTTTAAGATGCTATTTTTCAGTGGAAGAGATAATCATAAAAAATGCGGGATTTAATTATGTGAAACTGTCATTTAGAACGTATACATTTAAAAATAATCTCCAATTTCACGCGGTTCGTTTTAAATTACATTTTGAATTAGATGATATTTTCCAATTTTATGCCTTTATGTTTCTATTTCCGTAGAGTTTTACCTTAAACCAAATAATTGTTTAAAACTGTGTTTGCAATTTAAATGTGATCGTATGTTTCATTTTAAGACAAAAAAATAAATGTTGAATTTAAAGTTCGAATTTTATCGCAATATTAAGAAATTAAAAAATGATAGGACAGTTTGCTCGTACGTTAGCGATGATTTTATAAATTAACAAAAATAAGCATTTTATTCATATTTTGTACGACAAAAAACGAATAGTTATTTTTGCTGTATTATCACATACCATATAAAGATGTCTTTGGTCATAATTTTTTCATCATTATTTGCAAATGTGTGTGTTTTGCCCCTAAATCTTTAGTTATATATTTTTCTTTCTTTCGCTACAAGAAAGTAATGAAATTATTTTTTATAGAGGAGAAAACCATAACACAGCCTGCAGATGATGTTTGGAACTAAAAGTTTTCAAAAATTCAGTCAATTTCAAAGTCATGTTAATTTTAGTTGAAATCTTGAAAACCGACGAATATTAAAAAAAACTCATATTCCAAATGTTTACCTTCAGACATGGGCATATCAGACTACTATAAACTTGAACGAACTTGAACGACAATTTACAAGCATTTTTTTAAAAATTGTATTGCAGTTATTTTTTTATTTGAAGATTGTTGCTTCCAAACATCATTCTCTACCCTTATTCAAAAATACGGATGCAGCGAAATTAGGAAGCTCATAAAAGTTCATGTCATAATTTTTTATATAGAAGAAATCATTAGACTTGACATTAAAATAAACATATTTGACGAGAATGTCAACACATTTGATAAGTTACAAAACGAAAGTGTTATGTTATAAGTTAAACACCACTCGTATAACCAATTATCAACCGGTAAACATAAAATAACGCGTGTTGGTAAAAACCACCTTTTATGACTTCAAATTAGCCTGGTGAATTATCCGTAATTGCCGTAAATTAGCCTAAATTAGCCTAGAAGCGAAAACGGGGTTGACTTGGGTATGAAATGAAACCTTAATTCCGTACTTAAAAGGTTTGCTTATTTTTAAAATTAAAACATCTAATAGGTAATATTAAACAGGTTCTCATTTGTTCAGTAAAATATATTTTTAAACGTGTTTTATTGTCGAAATAAGCGTTATAAAATCTTGCTAATACAAGTTTTCTATAGCTTCATGGAATTAAGGCGGTACCACGTAATGTTGAAGGCTATGGAAAGCCTCGGCTGCCTTCTGTTGGCCTTTTGCATTTTGTGCAGTACGCTTTGTAAGTCGTTTTGTGCATTTTCTAAGTTGTTATGTGCATTTTCTAAGTTGTGATGTGCATTTCGTAAGTTGTTATGTGCATTTCGTAAGTTGTTGTGTGCATTTTCTAAGTTGTCCTGTCCATTGTCTAAGTTGTTATGTGCATTTGGTAAGTTGTTATGTGCATTTTATATGTTGTCATGTGCATTTTCTAAGTTGTCCTGTGCATTTTCTAAGTTGTTATGTGCATTTTGCAAGACGTCTTGTGCATTTTCTAAGTTGTTATGTGCATTTTCTAAGTTGTGATTTTCGTAAGTTGTTATGTGCATTTTCTAAGTTGTCCTGTGCATTTCGTAAGTTGTTATGTGCATTTTCTAAGTTGTCCTGTGCATTTTGTAAGTTATGTGCATTTACTAAGTTGTTATGTGCATTTTCTAAGTTGTCCTGTGCATTTCGTAAGTTGTTATGTGCATATTGTAAGTTGTTATGTGCATTTTCTAAGTTGTCCTGTGCATTTCGTAAGTCGTTATGTGCATTTTGTAAGTTGTTATGTGCATATTCTAAGTTGTCCTGTGCATTTCCTAAGTTGTTATGTGCATTTCGTAAGTTGTGATGTGCATTGTTCAAGTTGTGATGTGCATTTTCTAAGTTGTCCTGTGCATTTCGTAAGTTGTTATGTGCATTTTCTAAGTTGTCCTGTGCATTTTGTAAGTTGTTATGTGCATTTTCTAAGTTGTTATGTGCATTTTCTAAGTTGTCCTGTGCATTTCGTAAGTTGTTATGTGCATATTGTAAGTTGTTATGTGCATTTTCTAAGTTGTCCTGTGCATTTCGTAAGTCGTTATGTGCATTTTGTAAGTTGTTATGTGCATATTCTAAGTTGTCCTGTGCATTTCCTAAGTTGTTATGTGCATTTCGTAAGTTGTGATGTGCATTGTTCAAGTTGTGATGTGCATTGTTTAAGTTGTTCTGTGCATTTTCTAAGTTGTTATGTGCTTTTCGTAAGTTGTTATGTGCATATTCTAAGTTGTCTTGTGCATTTTGTAAGTTGTTATGTGCATTTTCTAAGTTGTCCTGTGCATTTCGTAAGTCGTTATGTGCATTTTCTAAGTTGTTATGTGCATTTTCTAAGTTGTTATGTGCTTTTCGTAAGTTGTTATGTGCGTATTCTAAGTTGTCTTGTGCATTTTGTAAGTTGTTATGTGCATTTCGTTAGTTGTTATGTGCATTTTCTAAGTTTTTATGTGCATTTTCTAAGTTGTTATGTGCATTTCCTAAGTTGTTATGTGCATTTCCTAAGTTGTGATGTGCATTGTTTAAGTTGTGATGTGCATTGTTTAAGTTGTTCTGTGCATATTCTAAGTTGTTATGTGCATTTTCTAAGTTGTTATGTGCTTTTCGTAAGTTGTTATGTGCATATTCTAAGTTGTCTTGTGCATTTTCTAAGTTGTTATGTGCATTTTCTAAGTTGTTATGTGCGTTTCGTAAGTTGTTATGTACATTTAGTAAGTTGTTATGTGCATTTCTTAAGTTGTCTTGTGCGAACTACAAGTCGTCGTTAAATAGACTTTTTATCGGAATAGGTTTTGAATGAAACACCGGTAGAAATAGCGGCTCCAGGAGCGAAGCTATGCTCTGCATGCTTTAACAAAATTGGGTTAGGGAAATTATACAATAAATTCTTAGAACAGAAACTTGATTTCAAAATGTGTAAGGGATTGTCTGACGGGGGATTTAATACATCTTGGTCTGAAAACAATAGATCACAATAGGCAGTATCAGGAGGTGTGGTACAGGTGGCCGTGGGTACGGAAGATAAGGGGAGGGACCGGGAGACAAGGGTAGGGGTCGGAAGACAAGAGGACGGGAGTCGGGAGAGAAAGGGGCGTGAGTTTTTTTTAAAATAGCAAGTTTGTAAAAAAAAAAAAATGAATTATCATAGTTTGAGAGTCGTTTTGGGTAAAACAGTCTATATCCTATCAAAATCCATAATTGACCATTATCTTGTATGCCGTAGACGTTCTGTCTCCACGATAGATACGTTTATAGATTTTGTCCCTTGTTTATCAGTACTCTGAGAGAGAAGAGAGAACAGGGGGCGGAGAAGGGAGATAAGGGAGGGAGAAGGGAGAAATGGGGGAGGGAGGAGGGAGAAGACGACCTCACGTAGCCCCTACCCATCAGTGTGGGAACTAACAAATAATAATAATAATAAATTGAAAAATATATTTAAATAAAAGTAATATTAGAGTGCTATTTGTTGAAAACAAACATATTTTAAGTTTTCCTGAAAAAAGTCCCAGAGTATTAAAATATGTTTGTTTTCAACAAATAACACGTGAAATCCAGACTCTACCTTTAGGACGTCCTATTGGTTAAAATATGGAGGGCTATAAACCTTAGGACTACACACAAAGACAAACAAACAAATAACACGTTATTTTTATTTTTATTTTTTATTTTTTTTCAGACCAAGATTTATTAACTCCACGTCAGACAATCCCTTAAACATTTTGAAATCAGTTTTATGTTCTAAGAATTTATTGTATATTGTACCTAGCCCAATTTCTTTTATCTAGGCAGAGCATAGCGTCCGCTCCTGGAGCCGCCATTTCTACCGGTGTTTCCTTCAAAACTTATTCCGATAAAAAGTCTACTTAACGACGACTTGTAGTTTGCACAAGACAACTTACGAAATGTACATAACAACTTATGAAATGCACATGACAACTTAGAAAACGCACATAACAACTTAGAAAATGCACAAAACAACTTAGAATATGCACATAACAACCTACGAAATGCACATAACAACTTACGAAATGCACATAACAACGTAGAAAATGCACAAGACAACTTAGAATATGCACATAACAACCTACGAAATGCACATAACAACTTACTAAATGTACATAACAACTTATGAAACGCACATAACAACTTAGAAAATGCACAAGACAACTTAGAATATGCACATAACAACCTACGAAATGCACATAACAACTTACTTAATGTACATAACAACTTGGAAAATGCACATAACAACTTACGAAATGCACATAACAACTTAGAAAATGCACAAGACAACTTAGAAAATGCACATAACAACCTACGAAATGCACATAACAACTTAGAAAATGCACATAACAACTTGGTAAACGCACATGACAACTTAGAAAATGCACAAGACAACTCAGAAAATGCACATGACAACCTAGAAAATGCACATAACAAATTACTAAATGCACATAACAACTTACTAAATGCACATAACAACTTAGAAAATGTACAGGACAACTTAGGAAGCGTACTGCACAAAATGCAAAAGGCCAACAGAAGGCAGCCGAGGCTTTCCATAATCTTGCTAATACAAGTTTTCTATAGCTTCATGGAATTAAGGCGGTACCACGTAATGTTGAAGGCCATGCGTCGTTGTAGTCTGTTATCTGTCCGTCTTCCCTTGGCTTATTGTTGTAAGCAAACGTCTAACATAAACAACAGTATAGTAAAGACACTTGTTTTTATAACCGAAAGCAAACTCAATTGGTAATTAGAACAAGACACCCCAACAAACGTCAGTAAACTTGCCTGGATTGCTCTGGAAGAGTTGCGGATATCTATTCAAATATAAATATAATAATAACGGCATTAAAAAGTATGCTTCAGTTTCATGTATAAGCACAACTTCACTAACTTTAGCCCCATGTATTCATATGGTTTAATTTATTGTTTATAAGCTAGGTTTGCAAGATTCGACGACTCAACGAATTTTTAGTGTATACATCATAAGTATTTATTCATATGGAGTTAAAACGAGATTGGCGGAAGTTTTTTTCATTTTTGTCAGTTTCATTATTTTTGTCAGCTAGTTTCGTAATGTAAAACCTCCATTAATGGTTGCATCTTACAGAAACACAGCATGCAACAATATAAACAGTCACCAACATAACGAACTGATATCTTTAACTGAAACCGGCCTCATTTGACGACTTGACAGCAAATAAATAGCAAACTGTATTCCCGACAAGAGATAGAATTTCCTCAATGGTTAATGGAAACTGAATACCATAGTTTTGAGTTGAATGACTTTCGTGATGTTAATTTCATAGTAATTATATTCACCTACATTAATATAATTTTACTCCACTCTAACACCATGAGATCTAATCGTAAGTTGTCAAAACCTCATCCACTCATTTATTCAGTTGAAATCGTTTATAGAGTATTCATGAGGGTTCACATTTAATTAAGATGTATTTGATATACGCCACTCGTATATATGTTTTCAAATAACTTATTTGCCAGATTTCACACGAAAATGTCTTTAAACTGACTCTCACCCATGTAATGTTCTTCTTAAAAAATGCATACACATATTATGAACTCATAATTCATTTCAAAATGATAGTAATTAAGGAAGACAATAACAGTTACGGATAATTCACCAGGAGAAGGGGTTGCATGGGGTATGAACGTTAATTCTTGGACCACGTAATGTTTGCCACTAAACATACTTAAACATACTTAATACCGATTTAAACACTTTGAATGTACGGTAATGTTACGTATTGCTGACGAAATATCTGTTTCTAAAATTAAATACAGAGCGACGAAAGATAGGAGTCGTATCCAACAGCGATGACGAAACATTAATAACAATGAAAGAAAATTATCATTTTATTTATGCGTAACTTTCACTTTTAACTAAGCTGGGTGTTCTCTTGTTGTTTTTTTGTTGTTGTTGTAGAAATGATTGTGTACAATGTCCATATTTTCCGTTGTTTTATCCTTTAGTGCTCTTGATTCTTACTTTAGTCATAGTACAAGCTACGCTTTATTTCAAAGTAAAAATGGAATGGCAACATAGATCTTTCAAATCACACACATATTACATAAACAATAAGTATACACAAAGCAAGTGATTTAAACTTAAGAAATAAATTTATGAAAAAAAGCCCAATGTAGAATGAATCTTTGAACGCAATTAATAATCACAATAACTTACCTACTAATGAATATTTGAATGCAATTAATAATCATAAGAACTTACCTAAGAGTTACTCTTTCACAAAAAGGAAAATTTCTTTCAGTGTAATTATTCTAAGCGGCACTTTTCATATACGTTCACGGGTGATTTTTTTTTTTTTGTCCGACACAATAGTATGGCAAGCTAAATATCAACTAGTACCTAATTGTATTTTTACACTATAAATGTAAATTAAATAATCCTAAGATATTATCAAATCTTCATTGTTCATGAGACTGTCTTTCCTTTATTATCATGGTATATCTAAGCCATACTACTTACATAACGTTCATTATATACGTCCAGAGAGCATTAATTATAGCACGGCTCGCGGTATGTCAAAAAAAGACAAAATGTCATAAAATATAGGATTAAAGCGTATAAGGAATGTGAATAAGCTTTAGGACAGCATATTTATCCATGCTTGCAAACGTTAAATGGATACACGGCGATAACATTTGTTGAATTACACTCAACAGTAGGAACGCCAGCCCTATGGCGTAGGAATATTTATCAAACAAGGTCACGTGATAAAAACGATAACAAAATGACATTATCGGGAAAATTGTCACTGGTCAGATTTATTCACCTCTTATTTATAAACTGTGATTATTACAAAACACAATAACAGATCGTTGTTAAAGTAATAATATTCACAAACTACATTGGTCGAACATAATTGGTGCACTTCTGGTAATTCTCATTAATAGTTAAAGGTATTTTTCAAAGGGATGAATTTAGGTTGTTTTAAGGTTTAAATTGCCAACAATGCGCTTTTAAATCAAAATCGATTTATTTCGTCATTTTAGAAGCGAGAATAAAAACAAATGCATGTACGCGTAGATAAATCTTTCCTCTGTCCATATGCAAATTTTTAATGAAATCGGAAACAAGCACTTTTTTCCCCCCAAAATTAACTAACATAACCCACGGACGCAAAGACGGCATAATGCATATACATTTACAGACGCGACCGGGTACACAAGAAATGAAATAATCCCATTATTTCAATACATATATTTCAAATGTATGTATCCTTGCATTCCAGATTAAATTTCTGATCTATACATGCTTTTGGTTT